>JADDOH010007627.1:0-21761 GCA_016648135.1 Agrypnia vestita
CTGAGAATCCTCCCACGAATATGCGGTTCGGAATCACCGTACCGAACTTAGGCGCGTTGTACGAAATATTATCTTCGGACGCGTCGTTCTTATCCTCGACGACGCCGTTTGGTTTGGTCGGTTCCGTCGCCGTTTTGCTCTCGTCTTGTTTCTCCTGCTTGGCGGCGTCGGGCTGCGTTTTGGCGGCCTTGCCGGGGTCCACAATCCCATTTGGTATTCTAGCGGAATGTTTTTTGTCTTCGATGATTCTCGAGCTGTTTGGAGTTTCACATTTGGTGAAGTGCTTTTCTTTGGTAATCATTTTGAATGTGGTGCCGTCTAACTCTTTGTTTATTCTAGATTGATCTAAGACCCACCGTTATTGTATATTATTTGTGTTTTGTTTCGACAATAACGAGGTACTTACAACAGCTTTGTGCCCTCAATAAATATATACTTTTCTTGAATAAATCCTTTTTTTTTTTAATAAATGTATCCGTATAACGATGATAAATTATTTCAGTCAAAGGGTTGAGCCCAAAAGCGTTAACATGGCAACAATTTTCTCAAATATAACAGGCTAATTTATTTTATTGTCTATTGTAATATGGCTACTTGTCTTTGGTATGTCGATAATTCTTAAAACGATTCAACAATTATGTTTCTGCACAACCAGTTGTACATCTCTGTTTACACGCGGACTACATAGCTACGTGGTTCTCATGCTGTCCAACCGACTGAACTCGGTTTCGGTTATCGGTTGAATTATTAAATAGTGGTTAAATATGGCATCGCATTGTTCCAGCAGTGTTCAGAATTGTGTTGTGGTATTTATTATAAAATATTGTTTTTCTCAAAATAGAAGCATTTTGATTTTATATTTATTTTGACCAGTTTGTGAATCTTCTGTCCACTGAAGTCAGGCAGCTGAAAGAAAAAAAAAAGACTTTATTTATAATTTTTTTTATTAAAACATGTCAAAATTTGAGGTTCTTACTGGGTTTGGAACGAAAGTTAAAAAAAAAGTGTTTATTGTAAAAAATATGTTTTGTTTACTAAAGGATTTAATTATGCAAAAATCAATATTTTAACTGGATTATCATCATCATCATTCTTGGCACTACAACCCTTGGTGGGTCTTGGCCTCCTCAATAATTTTCCTCCACTCATCTCGGTCTAGTGCCAGCTCTCTCCAGTTTCGAAGCTCTAAGGCAGAGATATCTTTGAGGACGTTAACTGGATTATAAATATATCTTAAATATATCCGAGGGGGACATATTTCCAATATGCCCCAGTCCACTCGTCTAAAGAACGTTTTTACTCCAACTGTACAATTTTATACTATTTCCAAAATGACTTTTTCCACTCTATGACTATTTCCAAAATTAACCTCACAAATTGCAAAATCGATGGGCACGAAAATTAATTAGCGAAACAGCTGATTAATCAGTTAATGAGGTTATCATCTGCCTTCCTCTTCCGAGCCTGCTTGGTGGCCGTGATGGGGAGTCTCTTTCACTATCTAAGGACCATCATCATAGCCTGACAAGAGCAACAAGAGATTGTTAAGAAGCTAAGGGCAAAATAACTCGAGCGAGCATTCAGTCCCAGGAGCATGCAAAGGAAATATTATTTTAGGGAGACAGATACACAAACGGATCCCGAAATTTGGACAAATTAAACGCCAGCTTTGGAAAATCACATGATGTATTGGAAAAGCCGAGCGCTGTTGAAACATCCTTGAATATTTATCAAAAAAGTAGTTCACCATCTAATTATGTATTCATTCGGTAAATAAAAATTCATGCATAATTTTTTAGTCATTGTTGTTATTTCCAAATATATCATGGTGGAATGATTAGAATTAATGCTATTGTTTGTTTTTTAATTTATTTTATAATGAGCTTCCAACAACTTGACGACAATATTATGTGCAGAATAAATAAGCTGCAATAAAAATATAGTCATCAAATCTTTTACAAATGCTCATCACATGTATTCATTAGAATGGGACGACCAAACGTAGCATACAAATCTTTACTGTATCTGATTTGATGACTCGATTTTGATTAGCGTGAAATAATTACATGTTGAATTAATCAAAAATTCATGTACTTTGTATCACCTATAGGTTGCAATAGACGTTCAACTTATTATTTATTAACTTTTGCATACGAGCTATTACAATGGGCGGCTTGTAGCCAGTTGGCAATTTCTTACAACTACACACGCACACACACACTAGTGAATAAGAAGAGCCCAAAGAAGAGAAGATTGGATTGGAGAACATTAAAAGAGGCTTACATCCATTAGTGGTGAGATGACCGAGGAAGATGAAGAATAAGCATCGTGCGACAAAGTCACTGTGTCAAAAATGCTGTAAAATTGTATGCAGGGAACACAAGGTGAAAATGTGTCTTAACTATGCCGAATATTTTTTTTTCTGCTATAGTACATAATTAATGTTTATGAGTTTATTATTATTAAGTTAATAATAAGAATATTATTTTTGTTTTATTACTTAAAATATACGTTAAAAGATTTTTTAAGACTGTTTAGGAACTCGATAAAAATAGAGATTGATTTTTATAACTTTACATAAAAAGTAGTAATTAAAATTGCATTTTTTTCTGTAAAAAAATATACAATAAGGCCCCGCTTAACGCTGTTCCATTATTACGTGGTGAAATTTCAACCGGTGAAAGTCTTTCCAATGACGATCTTAAAGGATTTGTAGAACAAGTGCACGAAGATGAGGAAATTAATTTTGTTATTGTAAATATAATATAATAATTGAAATGGAACTTATTGGAACATATCCCCTCGCATTAAGCAAGGCCTTACTGTATTTGAAAAAAATGCTAACACCAATTAAATGCACATGTAGTGATTCAAATAGACTAATAACCGCGTAGAAAAATATCAGAACCCTTCCAGAATTAAGACATTATTTTCTAAAAACCTAATGAGTGAGTGAGCTCCACGAGGCATTACCAAGATTGTACTGTTTTTATAAAATAACTCCAACAATGTCTGCAGCATGTCTCGATTAGAGCCCTTGGGAATGGGAATCAAGAAATGAGACAGCATTGCCTCCATTGATTTCTTGCAAATGAAAACAATAATAACTAAATAAAAATTAAAACGTAATCTGAGACAACAGGTGACCTGTGTGTTGACTTTTATTATTTTATATTTATTTTAAACACTGAGCTAGTGGGGCATTCAAAATCCAAGTCAGACTAGATTGTATTAGGTCACATGACATTTCAAATGAGTATTGCATTCCTTACCATTGTCTCAAGACACCAAAAAAATGTACAAATTTGCCAAATATCTGATTATAATATTTACAATCACGAATGAGTCTCAACCTAATCTCACATGCATGAATACAAACTATCATCGAGTTCAGTTAATGACTGCACATGCAGCATTAGTGATGGCTTGACGCACAATAATTATCTCTTGTGAAATAATACTGCCTAATGACATTGCCTCAATGTTTCAAAATGGATATTCTAGCAATGAAAAAGTTAAAAGTTAATCCCACAGGTAGAACAAAGTTCAGAAACATTTCAGTGCAAAGTCTTCCATGGAAGGCCCTTTTAGTTTTTTCGCGACGAAAAACAATTGCGACAATGACAAATTACAACAGAAAAAAATAACGTTTCCAAATCAATAACACACACAGAAACGATCGAGTTGTCAAAGCTATTGAAACATTTCGATTTGCGAAAAAATTTGCAGAGCAATAAAATGTACCGAAGGCATTCTTCCATTACCCACTTCGTTATTTACATCAATAATATTAAACGGAATTCATCTTCGTATGTGGAAGCTGGATATTCAAGTATTTCACGACACAATGGAAAAGTCAGACGAGACGATCGTGCCGCTGAGTTAGAAATAAACTGGCGTTGAAATAGTCAAAAAGATCCACAAGTCATTAGAAATGCAGGCAGGCACAAGTGCTAATAGCCACAAAATGGTTTTCATTTAAATTTCAATCGAAACTTAACACCTATTTGACACAATTTAAAGTCTAGAGCGTGCGACGGCGATTTCATGACTGAAATCGCATTTTACAACGAAATTGCCGTGCGAAAATGCTAGCCAAAATTTGTCAATAAGCGCCACTCAAAATTTTCACTAACAGGTGCAATAAAACCATGTTTTTCACCCCAAATTTTGTCGGAGCTTCGCACGAATCTCGACGCTCGCGAGGACTGACACGGCACGTCAAAGTTTCATTTGCATATTCAGTCATTTAAACAGATCAAAGAGCGGTAAATGAGCAATTATTGACTTACAATAATAATAAAAGTGTATTCAACATCTCACTATAAATAGTACTCGAGCTGGACTGCCATAGATTTAGTACAAACGCGAAAAAAACGAAAAACTAGGTCAAGTTGTGCGGAGGAGGCTTTCCCGACAGAGCGCGCCGCGGTCGGCCATGTGACTTGTGATTATAGATTTAGTTTGATGGTGCGCCGCTAGGTTCATCTGGCGGGAGGTTTCAAAATATATTATTTTACTATGATTTCTTAATTGTACACTAAGCTATTTTGCCCTTTTTGAGAGTTGCAATTAGTAAAACTAAATAAAATTAAAGTATCTTTCAAAGTTTTTATAAATGTATACATACCTTGTAATTATCATGAAGTTCCGATTTAAAGAACGATATGGAACAACATTATTAGAAAAGTATTGCTCTCAAAGTCTTTTACAAAATTTATACAGATTTCCTCAGAATATTGTGGAAATCGAAATAAATGTCCCAAGATTTTTTTAAATAACTTTAATGCGAAAATTGCTCATTATTGATGAAAACTATCAATTGATGTAACTCATTTTGTACGACCTGCTTTTAAATTGTTTTTTCATAATTATTGCGAATTTTTTTACTTCGATTACACCATATTATATAAATTAATGCGGTTTGTTTTTATTTAAGATGATTAATGATACAAAGAATGGAGATAATCTCAGTAGGAAACTACTTTATCATAAAACTTGGTGTTATAGTCCGTCCAACTTATCTGGAGAATAAAGGAGGGCGTCCCAATCGTTGTGGTACTGCCCATAGTGTAAAAATTATCTAATTTGTAGGGAATTTTATGCAAATTCGTTTTTTCTTAAACAAGTTATTAAGCAGTATACGACACGATAAAAAACAAAAAATGTAAACTAACATACAAATAAATTTATCAAAATATACATTCGTAAAATACACAACGTCACAAAATGGCGTTTTTTCAAAATCAAAGAAAAATACCATTTACAGGAAAAAAACCAAACAATAATAATTCTTTTAGGCTGGCGCCACATTACGCAGATCTTCCGCCGCGTTTTTTCCGTTGCGCCAAATCGGCAAAGCAAATAGATCGACCGATCATCCACGTAGTGTGTTTAATAAGCGCATATTGTATGGAAAGAAATGTAGCGATGTTCCACGACAGAAGAGACGCGGCGGAAGATCCGCGCAGTGTGGCGCCGGTTTTATTCGGTGTCTCATACCTAATGATCATGACCACCATGTTTAACTCAGTAACACCTAAGGATATCAATCGGTTTAGGGCCGTTGTATCAACTTGGTTTATAGTAATCTTTCGTTCAAAGCATAGATATTTTGCATTTTCCACCGATCAAACAACTTACTCTCGTATAAATCTATGCTTTAAATGAACTATTGCTATAAAGTAAGTTGATGCAACCAGTCTTTAATGTGCATAAATAAAAAAGTTTATTTTCGAAAAAAGATGTTTACACAAATGAACTCGTTAATGAATTTTGTAATAAAAAGTATAAATAATAAAAATTCTATGTAAAAAATTATCGAATAAAATATGTTCTAAAACTTTTCTCATCTTACGGCTTCTAAATCAATTTTTCCACTTATCCTTGTTCTTTTTTTTCCGGGTGTAGATATTTTAATGCCTATTTCCACGGCCACTTTACCTTCTTTAACTATTTTGTAAATTGCCGATTCAGAAATACCTGAAGAAATTGTATAATAGTAAATAAAAAACTAAGTATGGGAAAATCATTATAATTGCATGGCAGCATTAACCTGAAGTGGCGGCAATAAGTCTATGAACAAAATCAAACGGTATAATTGGGGCTTTTAGACGTTGTTCCTCTTCAAAAAACGTGTGCATTTTCAAGATTATTTCCCGAACACCGCTTTTAATGGTTTTTGGCATGGTGACAATCTAAAATGTTCTTAAAAAACTATCGAAACAGTCGTGAACCTCTCTGTAAACAAAGTCTGTCAAAGGTCTGTCAGCTGTAGATAATCCAATATGGCGTCGTTAGTTCCAAATTTGGCCATTCTTCAGATAAGTTAGACGGACTATACTGAACTTGAAAACTGTTTTATCCATTTATCATAATATATAGTAGAAACCTGTTTTATCTCTCTACATGATCATTTGGTTAAAATCATAGATAAGGTAGGTATTCAAATCCTGGCGAAGATTCGAAAAGGGTAGCTACCTACCATATTGCAAAACATGGACCAAAGGTTAATTTTCCATCGAAAAGTAATTTGTCAGGACAAGAAATGGAGAGCATTTTTGAGTAAGAGTTATTCATTACACGTTACTACATTCTGTAATATAATATTTCACATTAGGTGGGTGCATAGATGTATTTATAGTACGTCTATGGATGGATGGTTATGCGAATTACAAAATCGGGGCTAGTTGGCTGGCAGGGTTTTTAAATTTTTTTTTTTATATTTATTAGAGACACAAACAGGATAATAGGTACCTACATGATACTCTAATAATAAAACATTATAAATGAAGACTATGTCCATTATCCCAATTACAAGTGCCTTCGGCACGCTCTAGTATATTTTACATGTACATTTATGTGTATTGTATATTTAGTATTTGAATGTAGTGCGATTAGTATTTAATAAATAATTGATTTAATGGATCTATAGGTTCAGGTCATCGTTTAGACAATGAATGTTGTGTATGAGTAAATTTTTGAACGATGATAAGGTATCTGCAAGAATATCAGCATAATATTAGGGACAGCACAATACATATTATATGTGCGACAAAACCTTGTGATGGGAGAAAAGGAACCAACATTATTAGTGTGCTGGCTTATTCGAACGCCGGGTTTCTTATACAGGGTTTAACATGCAAATTTATGTCAGATAGAGAAAGAGAATCAATAGCTACGTTGAGAATCTTGTGAAGCACAACGAGATCGGATATTTTCCGTCGGGACTCAAGTTTGTGCATCTTGAAAAAGGCATGTCGATCTTCGTAGCTGTGAAGGTTATTGTGTTGACCAGCTTTGTATGACAAAATACTGCACTCTCTCGATTCTCGTAACATGTGTTGTGTAATAAGGTGACCAAATACTGACGAATATTCCAATATACTTCGTACTAGTGATGTGTAGTTTAGTAATACTAGGGATGTGAGTATGTTCAGTGAAACTGTTAAAAATCTTTCTTTTTCATCAATTTTGTCAAAAGCTAGAGTGATTCAGACTAGCGGTGCGTCGTTCGCGAACGAACCGGCTCACTGGACCGGCTCTTTTCGTTGAGCGGTTGAGTCGGGTCAAATTGAGCGGTCACTTTTACAGTCACATTAAACTCTCAAGAGAATATTGAGCGGCATAATAAAAAATGATAGGGTTCTCAAAATAACAAGCGTTAACCGCAGTTACAAATGACAGTTACTTTACAAATAATATGTGCTGTCTTTTAATAATTTTACCGCTTTCTGCGATTGCAATAAATAATTATTTATGGAGCATTTTTATCAGTATACTAGCTGTAACCCGTCAAAAATTACGGTACTTTTACATGCCGGTTCCTAAAGAATAAGAATTTACTTATTTATATCCGACGACCATTAAATAGTAATAACGACTTTTATCAAAATATTTGATTTTTTTATATTTCCCCTGCCGACGTTTAATAATACTATTTTAAACCCCGAGGATTGTGCTAGGCGGAACATGAAATGGTTTGGGTCTTTTCTTATTCCTATATATATATATATATACAGTATTCTTGACCAGTCACGCAGGCTCAGCGGTAGCAACATCCGTTAAGCGGCCGGTTGGGGTTTGCTGGTCCGGGGTTCAAGCCCTATATCCGGTCGTTGAATTTGTTATTATAGCCGTGAATTCGAACGAAATTACGGACGTTACACGAAGTTACGGACTGACAGAAAGATAGATATACGGACAAACAGACGGACAGGCAAACATAAATTTAAATATTTACAACAAACTTGCCCATAATTAAATAGTAAATAAGACTCACTTCAAATATTAGGTCCTTACATATGAAATTGGCGTTTAGTATGGGAGGAACATAAAGCCGATTTTTTTTTATTATAATATATTTATTTAATCAAAGTATGTACCATTGCTATCTATGCACTTTTGCCATCTCATAGGTAGTTCATCGATCCCTTTACTAAAAAAAACATTCGGACGGGAATCAATAAAATCTTTGAAGGCGGTTTGGACTGCCCCATCGGAGTTGAATTTTTTCCTTTGCAAGAAGTTATCCAAATTTCGAAAAAAATGGTAATCTGTTGGGGCAAGGTCCGGAGAGTACGGTGGATGTCTTAGACATTCCAATTGAAGCTCCTCTAATTTGGTAGCCGTCTGTTGTGCAGTGTATTGTACAGGATCCACTTTTCATCACAGGTAATAATTCGATTTAAAATCCCTTCATTATTGTGCCGGTTGAGTAATGCAACCCACCTTTCAAGCTTTTTCACCTTACCAATTTGCTTCAAGTGGATTAAAACAGTTTTATCACTAACACCGCAGCCTGCAGCTAACTCGGATGTGGTTTGCGATGGATCCGCTTCCACAATAGCCTTCAATTCTTCATTATCAACTTTGGTCTCCGGCCGTCCACGGGGCTTGTTCTGCAGGTCGAAATTTCCAGAACGAAAACGTTGGAACCAAAAACGCACTGTGTTTTCTTTTGCGGCACCGTCGCCATACACATCATTAATCCTTCGAGCTGTTTCTGCAGCACTGGTGCCACGGTGGAACTCGTACTCGTAAATAACGCGATATTTCAAGTTTTTCATTTTGTAAACTGAGTGACGCAAAGAAAAAAACAATTGAGGAAAAAACAAATGAATTATAATTTTCAAAACACAAATACATGAGTAAATAGCTGTATAAATTTGGATTTGGAATTCCTAACCAAAGAGAAGATATTTGAGATCAAATTTGCCAGTACGGCAAAACGCCAATTTCATATGTAAGGACCTAATATATATTTCTTTTCACAAAAATAAATCAAACATTTTATATCATCCATGGCAATGTCGTCGTAAATAAACATTTTCATATTGCGGATAAAATGTTCAAAGACCTAAATTTTACTTTCTTTATAAATTACTTTTTTTATTTTTATTTTATTTGGGAAACATACAGTACAATTTTAATTTTTTTATATAATGTCAAAAAAATATTTGTGAGTATGACCAGTAAAGTTTCCTCGAAGCTGGTAATAAAAATAAAAAACTAAATAAAAAACAATGATAAAGAATATGTGATAAATAATAAATATTTCAAAGATTTAAATTATGATAATGCATAAAATGGGAGGGGTGGGGAGAGGGAGGGAATGGGATTCAATTAAAGAAGTATCAAATCAATAGTCATAAATGAGATTACGGAGTTTCATTTTAAATAAACGCAAATTGTCAGTAAAAATGTCTAGATTATTGGCAGAATTTAACATATTGTATTTTGAGGTGCAACGAGTTACAAAGCAGTTTTTTAAGTACATAGTCCTACCAAAGTTTGGGTAATATAAATTATTTGAACGCGTTGAGTATGTAGGACAACTTAAACCTATTTGCTCTAATAAATAGGGTGAGTCAACCAAGTTATTCAAGATTTTATAAAGATAACACAGATCTTGTATGCATCTTCGATATGATAGAGGAGGGATATTATGGTAACACTCGCTTTCTGTGTATGAGTTGAATTCTAAACGGGAACGGAAATTTAAAATATTGAAAAATTTGTGTTGGATATTTTCAAGTCGCTCACTTTATGTAGAATAATGAGTGTTCCAGACTACTGATCCAAACTCCAGTTGACTGCGTACAAATGAAAAATATAAAGTGATTAATGTATACGTTGATTGAAATGGGTTTGACGTTCTGGCAATGAAACCAAAGAGTCGACATGCTTTAGCAATTACCGATTCCATATGTGGGATGAATGTTAATTTAGAATCTAAGATGACACCGAGATCCCTCACCTGAGTGCAGATGTTGAGTTGCTTATTGTTGAGATGATAATTAAAGGATCAATTTTTTCTTTTTTTGGAGAATGAAATAATATGACATTTATCGATATTTAGGAAAAGTTTGATATTTTTGCGGTACTTTAAGAGTCTATTAATGTCATCTTGAAGCAACAAACAATCAGTGGGAGACTTTATATCTTTGTAAATTTTTTCATCATCCGCGAACAATGATAATTCAGCATGCAGAAAACAATGCTTGATGTCATTGATGTAAATTAAAAATAAAATTGGGCCAAGATGTTATCCTTGGGGTACTCCAGATGGTACTTTTTGAGTCAGAGTTAAACCCGCGTATTGCTACTGCCTGGCTTCGGTTATTGATATAGGATGTAAACCACCTGTATAAATCACCGTGTATACCCAGGTGTCGCAGTTTCCTCAAAAGTATTTGATGATTGATTTTATCAAAGGCTTTTGAGAAATCCGTATAGAGTGCATCTACTTGTAATCCTTTATCCATCGCCTTAAATACAATGTCCGTAAATTCTAAGAGATTAGATTCAATTGATCTGCGTGGAAAAAAACCGTGCTGATTAGGGATAATAAGATGGTGCACGCATGGGAATAATTGATCACATATAATCTTTTCCATTAATTTTCTGAGGATTGATAATTTTGAAATTGGTCTGTAATTTTCCACATTCTCTCTGTTACCATTTTTAAATATTGGGGTTATATATGCCTTTTTCCAAATTTCTATACCGAATACCATAAACTAATTCATGTAAACAGAAACAGATTGAATTTGTACTCTTAATAATTATAATTAATTAACTCGGTACAGTTGCCGGCAAACTTCTCGAAATTTTTTGGCGTAGTGGGGGAATGCGCAGAAGACAAAATTTGGGTCTCTTTGTGGAATGGTACATGCGCAAACTTCTCCCCACTACGCCGTAAAATTTCAAGATGTTTGCCGGCTACTGTAATTCAAATAAAAATAATAAGATTAATGATTTGACAGTTGGAATTCACCATAGAAAAGATATGAAATAACACAAAAAGATTGGTGCAAGCTACTATTGAATTAGTAACAATGACATTTCTGCAGGTGACGTGCGCATAGTTCTCACCTCACATTAGACCTTTCGAAGAAACACGCTATTCTATGAAAAATTTACTTGACTACTACAAAAACCTCGCAGACAAAGATGTGGTAACATAATTGAAACGGGGTGGTTCGTTTCAAGTTATGTGTACAAGTGACAGAGGCGTGGAAATAACGTAGAAAGCTTTTTTTTACAACAATTTATTAACAGTCAGTAAAACACAAATGTACATACGTAGCGGAAAAGAACACAAAGAAATATAAAAAGTAGAAATATCAAAGTACATACATAATATAGAAGAAAATTAGCTCATGCATTTAGGTCTCTGGCGTAGTCATTAACAATAATACAGTGGAATTCTTGATCTCACTTCACAGATTCGGCGAAGACTCTTGCTGGAAAAAAACTCGACAGCAAGAGCGATGGCGGAGAGACTTCTCGGAGATAAGCACTCGACGAGACTCGAGCTTCACCTAAGCTCGTCATGGTATGGTCCGGCAGAAGAACACTCGACTGCGACAGCGATATCATTTCCTAGGTTCCCGGACATCTAGTAAGGCGAGGATTGTTGGAGTCTTCCGAACAGAACAGTCCGACTTCCTGGCTGGGAGTATAAACGCACGGCTTTTATACTTTTTCAGCGGCGGTGGGGATGCATTAGCTAACAACCGTTTATTTTCTGTTGCTAGGCGGAGTCCCTGGCAGCCAAATTCATTGGAAATATGCACTCTTGAGAAGCCCGGCAATTTTACAGCGCGGCCGGGTCTAATGGATTCTGAGAAATATGTAGACACAGGTACGCGATTTTCGTTTACATCCCCCAGGTGCGCGTATGATAATATTATACGGTTTCATTAGGAAAATACACATTACAGGACGAGTTTTTTCTCGATTTGATTGGATTTAAGAATGAAATTTGATACGCGCAAACAAGTGAGATAGAATAAACCTTGGCACAAAATTGTATACACAAACGTCGGAGATAAAAAATCTAACCGTAGGTAGCCACGAATTACGACTAGAATTTTAAATCAACTTTTTCTTAAGATTAGGATTATTTAATTAATATTTGTTTCCCAGAATCTTTACAGAAGCTTTTTTGCTTGTATGCGCTGCACGCCGCTACAATATAATGCCCGTAGCTGGCTTCCAAAAAATATGCGCTTACTACATAATACATTTATAATTATAATTTTAAATAAATATTGATAATAAATTGTGATTTTGGTCTCAAAACCCAATCGACTATTAAAACAATGAGTCCCGATTAATAATAAAAGTTACGTAATTCAACAATTATTTGGGTAATTTAAATTTCGTCATATTATTCTACTTAACCTGTCAGTGCAGACCAAGGATCTATGGAATTCATACCACAACACAGAAAACCACCAATCTAGGCCACACACACAGTGGCAAGGAACGCCACATAAGCAAATCGAGGCACAAGCAAGCCACGCGCGCGGCCTGAGTTCATTGCGCCATCAGCATTTTCCGATGAATCCGATGAACGAAGAGATGGGTACGTCTCGAAATCGGTAGACCTAGCGGTAGATCTGGTAATTGTTTATACCAATTTAACTAACTCTCTGTTATAATGTCTAACCACAAAGTTAATGCTTTAAATATTAATAATATTAACATTACATGTTAATGACATTTCATGAATTATCAATTGTAATTAATTGTATATACATATTCTAACTGAGACAAAACAATAACAAATATAAAATAGTAGGCGTACTCACCAAAGACTGCCCGCGATTTATTATATACATGTGAATAATTTGATTAAATTTGTCAATTTCTGCGATACGAAAACGCTTTATTCTTTTTTCAAACTTATTTTTCGACAATTTAAAGAAGCCTCTCCACGCGGCGCGACAGAGATGGAAATATCGATTCGTGCGCGAATAAAAGGGAAAAATGATGCCTTCGAATTCTGATTTCGAAACAGCTTTCTTTTCATCATTTAAAGTCCGCGCGCTCCGGCGTGCGAGGGAGAAGGACGTACGGGGACCGCGCGGCGGAGAGCGAGACGGGAGATTCGTTCTCGTACTGGAAAGCAATTTTCCATAGACTATAGAGACAGAGGTCTACCGAGGCGACTCTGTATTGATACTGCACCAGTGGAAAACGCAAGGGCGGTGCGTGGATTACGAGAATATAGATTAACTCTTAAAAGACTGTGCTAAAAAATACCTTCGGGGACGGTGGTGGTTTTTAATATGTGATAAAATATACATATATACGATACAAATAAGACTTTTTAAAGATCCCTCTATATAATTATGTAAGGTAAACATACATATTTGCATTATTTTAGTAAATTATCATAAAATCATGGCATATCGAATTTGCGTGCGCTTCCGCTGACGTATCATTAGCAACTGAATTTAACGACGCGGTCGCCAGCTCGCATCAGTCGCCTGCACTCCGTCTTTGTCTAATACGTGTTACCCGACTCTACCGTACTCTTTCTATATTGTTTTCGCTTTCGCCGAAATCCAAGCAACCGCCATCTCTGTCCTACATGAAATGTGTGGTATTGTCGTGCTCTTTCTCGCTCGATTTAACTGCGATGTGCAATATTCTTCTCTCTTTTACACACTGGCCGAAAATACGAGAGTAATGAATAAATATTTTTTAATAAAAAAATCCGTACATTCCTAACAGTTTAATTTAGTCATTTTAGTGTGAAAATGTCTATTCGATGATTACAAAAAATGTGACGTTTTAGTTTTCATAAATAAGGTAGATATTTCATATTTTGTATGACAGGTAGACCTACGTTACATCACCGACATACAGTAGTTAAGTTAAATAAGAAGGAATCAAATTAAACTTTAAAAATCTTCTTTTTCTTTCTTCTTCCTCAGCTTTCATCTCTCTACTGCTGGATATAGGCCTCTTCCGCCCTTCCTTGTAATTTGCTAGTTGTAGCCATTTCACCCCTCCCACAGCTACTGTTTCGTCGGCCCATCTCTTTTGAGGTCTTTCGACGCCTCTTTTATTTTCCCAAGGCCTCCATTTCAGAACTCTGGGAGTCCATCTTGTAGCATCTTGCCTTGCAACATGCTCTGCCCATTACCATTTTAGCTTCGGTACACGATCCACGATATCCACTATTCTAGTTCTGCGCCTAAATGATGAAATTAGGCGCAGAACTTTTTAAAAATGTTTTAATAAAAATAAAACATTTTGTATAAAACCACTATTTATTGAATTATCAACGTGTTTCAAGAGCATCAGGATCAACATATATTATATTCTTTAATAAAAAAGAAATTATTTATGGTTTTTGTGTTTAGTTTGTAGAATTCTGTATTTTAAATAATGTATTCTAAATGGTTTCTGCTTTTATACTTTAATTTAGCTTGTAAATACTCCTCCCATATGCTCGAGCTATGGCTCATATTATGGGGAGTATAATGTCTGTAGAAATGTTGTAACATAGAATCAATTTATTATTAAAGTTTATTATTATTTTAGTTCTGCGAGTTTTCGTAAAGCGTTATTTTATATATGACAGCCATTTCAGCTTTCTAAGCTGACTGTTTGACACGACTATGATAATGGCCTAGAAAGACGAAACAGCTGTCAATTTTAAAATAATACTTTACGCAAACTAACAAAACTCAATTAGGGATAAATTATAGAAGTCTCACAGAGACGAAGCTATTCATGTATGAAAAAAGTAAATGGAAGTCTTTTATACGATGACTCAGGGCTTACAACCTGTATGAGCTGGCTTAAGTGATCACTCTGCACAATGCAACGTTCACCAATTCCGTCGTAAGAACATCCACAGATTATAATTTATTTTTTAAAGTTTTATATAAAGTTCGTGTCAAGAACATTTCATATATTGCACTGGCCTCTGCTAGAGACATCTGTTGTTATTTTTTCTCATTTACAAGTTAGTATACATAGATTTCGCAACTAGTGATGATACCTGTATATTTTATTTTTCAAAGTGGAGTATTTTTTAGCAATATTCCTTATTAACCTATATATTATATTCTTTCATTCAGAATTTAATTATAATATTTATAATTTTTTTATTTATTTAAAAAAATAAATGTTTGGGAGAAGAAAAACTAAAACCATCCGCTAAAACCAATTTGATAATTTATAGTATTTAATTTTCTGTTGACTAATTTCTAATATCTAAAATTTTAAATTTATTTTACTGTTATCCTGTAAGTATGTAAAATTTCTAAACTCTTATTAATATTGTCACGAGATGGTAGAAGCCGAAAGAATTGCACGTAATAGAGAATTTTACAGCACTCTACACCTTTTAAAGTACATTGGAAAATTACTATGAAGGTCCGGAATAATCCGATAGGTTCTGGAAACATCTCGAAACGACATTAACTATAAAAGAGACTGACAGGTCGCTGCGCACGCAGTTGCGCAGTGACGGAGCGCGGTTGTAATAGACAAGAAGCGATAAGTGAAGGCGATCCGCCGCGCGAAAATTAACCAGCGAGATAATTTACGAGAGTGCCTACTGAGTGTGGATCAGTTTTTGTTGTGTGTTTGTGAAAGTAACAGATAAAAGAGAAATACCAACGACAACTTAACGGGTGTTTTGAAAAAAAGCGCGATAACAGAAGTGCGAATATAAAGTGTTTCATGGACGAGTAACTAGCGCGAATTGCGAAATTGGAGTGAATCAAAGAATATATCTACTGTCAAATTCTTGTCTAGTGATTTAAATTAATTTATAAAACATAAATTAATTTCGAGTATTTCATTTGCCTCTCAGGGTCATGATCCCGTGACATTATAAAAAAAATTAATTAATCAGCAGTTAAAAATTTGATGTAACTTGCTGGCGTATTCTAGTGTAAATGTTAATAATTCGGAAGATTGTTATATATGCATTTAAAAAGAATATTGCTATAAAAAAATTCTAATCGAAAAATAGGCATCACATTACCAAAGGTGACATCTATAGTGGTTTATGGGGATGACAAATTTCAACCACAGATGGCGGTAGTAAAATATAACTCGCATATGAAACAAGTTGTGCATAGTGGGTGACATACAGGGTGTAACAGAGCTAGTCCACAATACTATCCTTTTTTTTTCAAAAACGTTGAAGTATCATTACAGTAACTTATATCGATTACGAAAAATTTATTCGTTTCAATAAAAGCTAAATAAAATAATTAAAACCCTGAAAAAATTCATTTGGAATGTTTTGCAAAAAATAAGTCAGAAATATTGAAAAAAATGCAAACTTTGAAGTCCCATATCTCCTTAACTATTGATATTAGGTGATGGTTGCTTAACATTTTCGACTCATAATCATGGCAGGAATCCACCTGTAAGGTATTGAATATACATCTTCCAAAATATTTATAGATGTAGTATAGATGTAGTATAGTAGAGATAGTCTATCATGGGTGGAATTGTGAACGTTACATTGTGTAAAGTGATTACACACTGGGTTACTTGGATTTCTTAGTAAAGCATATTTTGTGTGATTTTTTAATATATAATGTAATAAAGATCATCTATATTTTTATGTGTTGAAATATAACATCTCTCGAGCCTACCGTTATAAAAAGACATTCTTATTACAATGTATTGTAACTCCTCTAGACATATTTTTAAGAGCTAATAAATTGTATCTTCTTCACAATATATTTATCTTTATGCTGAACGAAAGTGCATGCATATAGGTTAGGTGATACTTTTCGAAAAAAGGACTAGCTTCTGTGTTTGGAGAGGGTCTTACACTTTATTTTATCAAAATTGTGAATTTAATTGATTTTTAACTGGTTTTAACTCTAGCTTTCTTTTTTTCTGTAGAAAGACAATTAAAGTTTTTTAATAAAATACATAATATTTTTGGTTATTGTTTTGTTTTGCATTTCGGTGTTTTGAAAATGTGAAGGCTTGTTTTGTGTGATTATTTTCCTTGATGAACTGAATAATTTTTTTTCTTGAAAATTATTTTCTATATTGGGAATTTTAAATAAAGGAAAAATGCCTTATTGAGAAAGATCATCATTTTTTAATATGACTTTCAGAAGTGATCCCTGAACTATTTGTATTTTATTATACTTATTATTTCATTGTATTTATTATTACGTCACAAAATTTATAAAACTGGGAAGACTTCGGTGGCTGGGTCATGTGGAGAGAATGTCCGAGCATCAAGCACCAAAGTCCCTGCTAAACTCAAGGCCAGTAGGGCGAAGGAGCTTAGGAAGGCCAAAATTAAGATGGAGTGAAAACGTCCTCAAAGATATCTCTGCCTTAGAGCTTCGAAACTGGAGAGAGCTGGCACTAGACCGAGACGAGTGGAGGAAAACTATTGAGGAGGCCAAGACCCACCAAGGGTTGTAGTGCCAAGAATGATGATGATGATTATTACATTTTATTATTATTTGTATACAAACATTTCAATTGTATATTATTATATGTTGCATCATCCAGCTGTAAGCAGTTTGGACGAGTCTTGCCATAAACCGAGCGTATAGATGTTACACATCAAAAATTTCAAAATAATTTTAATAATTACCTTAAAATAGTATGAAAAAAAAACAAAAAAGTGTTTTCAAACCAAAAAGATAGGTAAGTACCATTAAACGTACATGCGAATAAATGTATCCCAAAACAGCCTTATATTTAAAAAGTATATGACAATTGAACAACTGATTTTATTTACAGGTATTATTAAATGGTTTCATTTAGGATAAAATTCTCTTACAACCAATTTTTTTTTATCAGAATCAATGAAATATTTATGCTGTACATTATTTTTGTCGAAAAGTTTTTCCCTAAACCAAACTTATCCAGAGATCACACATATGGAAATAAAGGCATTTGTTTTATTGTAGGGCATTATGATAATGCCCTCATAAGGCAAAAGGCGCCTCAGAAAATTGATAGTAAGATAGTAGAAACTCAAAAAATAGTTGTTTTTTTTCCACATGCTTGATTATGGAGTTCTATGAACTTAGCTTTTCAATTCAGATTCAATTAATTTATCCAGAAATATTAGAAATCCAACTTCAACATAACCCCAATTTATCAAATTTGACATTTTGAATCTGCCGAATGAAATTAACTGAAAATCGGAACACATTTTCAATCCTACGTACTCATTTCCGTCATGGCATTTACGAAATCACTCTCATAAACCGATAAAAAAAACCTTCGTTTAATTACTAGACATTCTTACCTAAAATAAATGTGCAAAATTTAAATAAGATCGGTAAATTAGTTTTTGAGAAATCTTGTCCACCGACTTCAAAAATAGAGTTTTGAGAAAAAAGCGATTAAAGCTTTGAGTATGAGTAAAGCGAAGAAATTTTTTTTTTTTTATTTTTTTATTTTTTTATTTTTATTTTCATTTTCATTTAGTGGTTTTCTTACAGCCATATAATTAATCAATCTTGAAAAAAAACAATAATTGATGTACAGAGTTTTGGGCCAATTACAAGAAAACACATATATACAATCGATAAAAAATAAGAAAAAACATGTCCAATAGTGAGTTTGTGTGAGTGTGTGTATTTGTGTGTTTATTTATTTATTTATTTTGTTTTGGGAAAAGTTAACAGCAAAACAATCTTAAAAATTTTCCACTGAATTTAAAAATTTACTTTAACATACATTAATAGCGAATGGAGAGGGTGGAGGGGAATGTGGGACGGGAGTAGAAGAGAATCGTCGATTCCAGCACAATTTCCAGGGCATCTTTTGCTCTTGCCTGCATTTCTTGCTTTTCGAGAAATACAGATAAACAATAGCTAGGCAACTGCCTCGATATACCTGAGTCTAATGAGAGTAATTTCCAAAGGCTCTCTCTAGTAGAGTTTTACTTCTATTGGCTTGAAACTCTGGGATAATATTCTTGATATGTTGTGCTATTAGACAAATCAATAAAAAAATTTTGGAATTTTTAATTTGAAACCAGAATGGATCTAGACTGGTTGACTCATGCGGAAGCAGCGCGAGACAGGGAAATATGGACCCGACCCTACTGGTACAAGGGGATGAAGATGTCGGATTGCATGAGAATAATGTTAAAGCATATTCCGTGGATCGTGCGTGACTAGATCTATGGTAATAAATACAAGATTTTAGCTTTTCGGATAGATTTTTTCTGAAAGTGACAGCCTAGGAGAGAAGATTATCCTGCACACGAGTTTGAGTCAAAGAAGACCTGGAAAAATGACTTGCTTCTGGATGGACATATTTTTCTTTTATATACAGGGTTATTTGGAAAACATTAATAAACTCGCAGGACTATATTTCTGCCTTGGTTATCAGTCGAAAATGTTCAATCAGCCATATCAATAATCATGGAGATATGCGACATCAAAGTTTGCATTTTTTAAAAATATTTTTGACTTATTTTTTATAAATCGTTGGACTATCATTACAGTAACTTATATCGAATATGAAAAATTCATTCCCTTTAATACGAGTCAAATAAAATAATAAAAACCTTCGAATTCCAGTTGGAAAACATTCCAATTGGAAATTTCGCGGGGTTTTTATCATTTTATTTAACTTGTACTGAAACTAATTAATTTTTCGTTATCGATATAAGTTACTGTAATGATAGTCCAACGTTTTCCAAAAATAAGTCTGAAACATTGAAAAAAAATGCAAACTTTTATGTCCCATATCTCCATAACTATTGACATGGTCATGGTTGCTTGAACATTTTCGACTCATAATCGAGGCAGGAATTTAGTCCTGCGAGGTTATTAATGTTTTCCAAATAACCATGTATATATAATATTATAAAAGCGAAATATCTATGCGTTCATTCGTATCTATATGCATCTCAAGAGTGGAACATGCACAAAATTACATACATTACGAGACTTGAACACAAACAAAAAAGTTTCATCGCCACCTCCATACTATATTTAACGTATCTTTAAATTCTTACCACGAATCATTACATTTCCACAACATAAAAACTCTAGAAAATCTAAGAGGACGTGCGGATCTAATACTAACTAGGACATTCGGGATATCCTTCAGTAGTTTAAATACACTATTTAAACTACTGAAGGATATCCCGAATGTTCCAGTTAATTGGACCTAATCTCCTCCACGTTCCCTGTAGACCAGCCATACTCAACCGCGGGCCGTATGTGGTCCGCCAAGTTTTTATATGCGGCCAGAAACACATTTTTTATCGGGAACGCGATTAAAAAAATCTGCCACCGCAAGTTTTGAATATCTTGAAATACGTGCGAACAAAAAATAAACTTCTGTCGTTTTGAAACCAACGATTTCTATAGTTTAAGAACGAATTTGTTATTTCAACCACAGATAGTTTCAACCACACATTATAAGTTTCGTAATTGTCACGTAATTTTTTAGCAATTTTTTATGGTCCTCGTATTCATTCATCTATTACTGTTAGTAAAATCTCGAGTGTCGTGTTCTTCCTCGCAATCTTCCAGTGTGTCGAATGCTTTTTTGAAATCTATAAATATTAGGTCCTTACATATGAAATTGGCGTTTTGCCGTACTGGCAAATTTGATCTCAAATATCTTCTCTTTGGTTAGGAATTACAAATCCAAATTTATACATACTCATGTATTTGTGTTTTGAAAATTATAATTCATTTGTTTTTTCCTCAATTGTTTTTTCTTTGCGTCACTCAGTTTACAAAATGGAAAACTTGAAATATCGCGTTATTTACGAGTTCGAGTTCCACCGTGGCACCAGTGCTGCAGAAACGGCGAAGGATTAATGATGTGTATGGCGACGGTGCCGCAAAAGAAAACACAGTGCGTTTTTGGTTCCAACGTTTTCGTTCTGGAAATTTCGACCTGCAGAACAAGCCCCGTGGACGGCGGGAGACCAAAGTTGATAATGAAGAATTGAAGGCTATTGTGGAAGCGGATCCATCGCAAACCACATCCGAGGTAGCTGCAGGCTGCGGTGTTAGTGATAAAACTTTTTTAATCCACTTGAAGCAAATTGGTAAGCTGAAAAAGCTTGAAAGGTGGGTACCTCACGAATTGAGTGAAGCAAATCAACAAACGCGCGTTGACTGCTGCGTTGCATTACTCAACCGGCACAAAATTGACTCCAAAAAACACAACAGACGACTACCAAATTAGAGGAGCTTGCCCCAACAGATTACCATTGTTTTCGAAATTTGGATAACTTCTTGCAAAGGAAAAAATTCAACTCCGATGGGGCAGTCCAAACCGCCTTCAAAGATTTTATTGATTCCCGTCCGAATGGTTTTTTTAGTAAAGGGATCGATGAACTACCTATGAGATGGCAAAAGTGCATAGATAGCAATGGTACATACTTTGATTAAATAAATATATTATAATAAAAAAAAATCGGCTTTATGTTCCTCCCATACTAAACGTCAATTTCATATGTAAGGACCTAATATTAT
>JADDOH010007630.1:0-32432 GCA_016648135.1 Agrypnia vestita
AGTTCAACGAACATTAGAAATGTCCTTAGGTTTTCACGGCCGTTCAGAATCTTCTGTGTATAGTTTCCTGGGATATTCTGCCGATAGCTGATAGTAAAAAAAAATACCTGCAAATTTAATTTGTCTGGACCATTTCATCAAAAATTAGAATAAAATAAACAATTGGTATTATGGTTGAGCTTGTCCAAATATACTTTCAAAAATCCCTACACAACGATAACGTATCCAAAGAATATTTGATTACCACCAAGATACGAAATCTGAACACATTCATTCCGGAAATTCCATGAATCCCAAAAACATTTTGCGTAATATAAAAATTATAGCGATAAGATAATGCGATTATACACGTATAATAAATTATGTACCTACCTGACTCATGAATTTTTTTGTGTGTTTCGACAGATTTTTTCTGTAGATTTAATTTTTTGAATCTTATAATTTGTGTCATGTTAATGTATTTTAACAAAAATAATAAGATTTTTCACTGGCGTACTTACTTTTGATAACAATATATAACATCCAAATCACCTGAGCCAAATATGAATAAATATTATTAGCCCGTGATAACGAGTGCTTGACGTATTTCTGTCTGTATTAACTTCACCCCTCGTGTGAAGGGATGCAGAGAGAGTACTGGCAGAGACAGGGGGCAGTACATTTAAATTCTGCAACAGGGCTTGACGCACAGTTACTGTAGCGAAACACATCCCAAGCTCGAAATCAAACCCATAACTCCCAGAACTAGTAGACTACGAGGGCTGCAACTTAGAATGCAAATTAATACAACAATATTTTGATAGCCTCAATAAAATATCATAACTTGGAAATAGATTGTAGTATTATATGAAGAAGTCCGCCTCTATCAGCGGCTTCTTCCAGTGCAGGAGTGTGTCGCGTGTAGTGAGGCACACTCGGGAAGCGAGAATAAATACTCACGGGTGGTGTATTCACTAAATTTATTTCTGATGCGATATTCACATTGAAAGATAAGTAGAACGATCGAGGAAGGAATCCCGAAAGGGGGAGCGGCGCGAGCTACGCGCGCGTACCCGCTCTCGTGAGTGGTCCACGGGATCAGAGGGACAATGGAAATGACACATTCCCGACGTCCTCCAACCACATCCAGGGTGCCTCGCAGCCATTAGCAAAAACTTCAGGGGAGGTAATAGAGCCAGACTTCTTCAAATGATATAACAATCTATTTCCAAGTAATAATATTTTATATTTTCATTTTATTCACACTTATATTAATGAACATAGAACGTTTTCCTTTGAGATGTTTGTTCTACATTTGGTATCGAAACCATATCGCGATTTATTATCTTATCGCAAATCGTCTTCAGGCCCAGTTGCATCAAGTTGGATTTATGTCACGGTAGAGTTTAATCTCGAGTTTTAAATAACTTTTTCCAACAACGGTTTTCGGCTTGGATTAAACGAAAACTATCAGAAAATTCTGAGCGGTAAAAGAAGTTTAAACTCTCGGCCAGAGACGCGCATGTGCAGTGCACGATTTAATTGTCATCAAAATATGTATATATATATACTTTTATTTTTATTTTTTGACATTTTACTAGTGATAGGCAAACCTTTATTTTAACCGGTTGCACCTGGTATCGTTATTTGAGATTTGTATTTGATTGCATCGGTTATTGGTAACTGAGATAAAACTATTGTCTAGTGCTGATGGCTGACCATCCATTTACAAAAAATCAGTTGCCAATCACCGATACAATCTCAGATAATGGTTATGTGTCACCGGTTAAAATACCATCGCTACATTTACCATATAAAGTGTGGAAATGTACAATATTATGATGTGGGGTGACACAGACTTTTCTGACGATAGACTGATTCTACAGTATGAATGTAATGGACTTCACAGCTAGGCATTGTTGATAGTATATTTTGTAATGTTTTCTATTTCAATCAGGTTTTGATAATTTTAGATATATATTTGGGATATATTTATTTTTTGAACATTACCTAACGATAGATAACATAATAATTAAGATTGTATTATGTACATTAAAACAAAAATTATCTATCATTCATTTGTATGTTTCGACAACGTTTCTCAAAACCCAAAGAAATTAAATTAATTAAAAATTACTAATTACATTGAAATAGAAAACAATTATTGTGAAGAAAAAATAGTTCAGTTATGTTAAGAAACACTTGGAGACAAAAAATTAACACAGAACATTTAGGGCACCAAGGTACACCAGCAGCTGTTTTAAACGCATACAAACTCATTGCATATTAATATCCCTCTAACATGCATGACTTTTCGACAAATAATGAATAATTATGCAATTGAAGATTAAGGAATTGCATTCCTCTTAATTTATAATTTACAGCGGCGGGGCGGGGGTGGGGAGATGTTAGGAGGGAGGGAAGACTGTATCATTCTCAATTTGGAATTAATATTGCAGTATTAAGTTAAATGGGGATCGCGCCACATTTATATGTGAGGGAGTGCTGCGAGGGGGGAGGGAGATGGCTTCCGCAAGGTCCCAAGTTATAAAGAATAAGCGCGCAACATTTGGGTCAGTTCTGTCAAGCGGTATAGATTTGTACAGAAAACATATTGGGTGAGAGGGTGAGGCAAAGGGAAAGGGGAATGTTTTCCGCAGGGTCCTGAAAAATAATTGGGAAAACTTTATGTCAGACCTGCCAAATGGTGTCGATTTGTATTGAGAATTTACTAAGGGGGTGGGTTTGGGGGGAGGAAAAACATTTCACAAGTATTTCAAAACCGCAAGATGATAAAAATGGTCAAAATATTCATAATTTTCAAAAAGAGATTAATAAAAAACTAACTCATAAAAACCATGTTCTTTTAAAATCCCTTTCTCATTGAATCAGATATCGTGCCTACTGTACGCGTCGGGGTCATTACTCATTTGTATTGATTCCAATTTGAAAAAAACATTAAAATTTCGAAAAATCCAAAATTATACTTTAATTATTTAATTTTTTTAAACAAAAAAATTGTTAGATCATTTTTATCGTCGCCACGCGTCCGCCTGTAAAGTTTCAGCTTAATTGGATCACGGTTAAACGGTTAAAAACCGCAGACGCTACGAGTTAAAAGAAAGGGAGTCAAAATATTTAAAATAACACAATTTATCTTATGCTTCGTATTATTACAGTAAGTACTCAGTGTCAATCAGAAATTGTGATATTCATAATCATCAAATACATTTTCGAAGAGTCAGTTACTAAAGATAAGCTCAATACAATTTTGAAATAGAATTAGGAAGAACGAATATTTACGAAATGTGATTTTGCAATCAATATCTTTATTGTATTGATATTATGTAAATATATTGAACATGTCGAAAAGATACTGAAAATACCTACGAAGAATTAAAAAAAAGGATTGAGCGCCTCACTCTTAAGTCCTGACACACTCTCGTCTTGTTCACATTCATGTATCTCCGCAAGCAGCTCGACGATTGTTGAGACCCTTAACAGGACAGTATCTTCAGGTTTGTGTTTTCTGGGGTATTATGCCATGTTAAAACGACCTTTCTAGTCAACGTTCGGATCCCCTTGCAGGGTCCATCATCAGGGCTGACGATGGTGATATACATGTTTCTGGTGTGATCAGTGTGCACCTCATACAAGCAAGAAAGTCTAAAAACGTAAGAGCATATACAGTGCATTACTTAAGATCCTGGGAAATGAATATTAATTCAGTATTAAAATAAAATAAAACATTTTTAATCTAATCTAATACGCTGAACCAGAGAGTGATTGATTACTTTATAAGATAATATATTTGAATAATTGTTATCTCGTGAAAATATCACGTGATTCTAGCAGTTGTCACCCGAATTAATGTCGAATTAATGTTCTTGTCGACTTCTTTGTTAGCGAGGAAACTTGTAGTCAATATTTGACCCACTTCGTGACCAACAATCACTCTCAAATATCGTAAAGAGACGTATTCCTAATGATAGTACATTAATCATTAATTAATTTTCAATTCAATTTATTTATTTTTAATTTAACATTTACATTACAAACTTATGTTTAATTTGTAAATATTATTAATAAGTGAGAAAATATACAAACAACAAAATAACACACGTACATAAATTCATTTATATCAAACGTGTAGGAGAATCCTGCTTCGGAAAACCCTCTCAGAGACATGGAACAGATCAATATCCAGAGTAACATTGTTCAGCATAGCAATAGCTCTTCCGACAGGCATAACCGTTTTGCAAAGTTAATTAATTTTACAAAATCAGTATTATTATTTACATAAAAATTAAAATGCCGAAGCATTATTTTATCGGACACTGTACATGCCGGCGACATCTGTCGTATTGCTTTGAATGTGACGTTTTAAATAGCGTGCGAAACTTCCGAATTAAAAAGGGACATATACAGTTTCAAGACAAGTTGCAGACAGAGACAAGACTTACACTGACGATATTCCACCATATTTGATGTTTACTTCCCCAAAATTCGTAATTAAATTGCGTAATTACTTAATTAATTTACATTTATGACTTTAGAAATTTAAAAAGATACCTTTGGAAAGCAGTCGTGAATATACGTGGTCTAATTAGCGGCACACGTTGAGTGAGGGCAATGTGGAGTAAAGGAGATACGTAAATTATTGTCATTAGAAACCCGAGACAGGAAGCAGAAATTGCATCCTGTGTTTGTATGTCTACATATACAATTGTGCAATGATGGCATATGAACATCAATATTTTGTCACACATACACAGATTGTAATACTGGACCTCCACAATGTCTGGGTGCTCTTAAACAGGCCTGTTTATTTGACTTGTTTAAAAAAAATACTTCGGTCTTGCAAGTTTTGAAATAATTATGGAAAGGTTAAACTTTTTGAATGAACGACTTATAACTTTGTGGTGACATATTTAATAATGAAATAAAACACGTCTCGGTATAGGTACACCACTCAATATTTATTTTCTTCACTCAATATGAATAAACCCCCCTACGAGTTTCGGGAACTATTTTATTGGAAAAGGTACGTAGATGATGGGATCTGTGCTTGGACTGGCACACTAAGACAACTCCAAATGTTCCTTAATTTTTTAAATAAACTTCACAAAAACATTATATTTACATTAGAAAACGGCAATAATTTATTATAGCATTAATTTATTAGTTTCTACTTTGTGTATTGTAAACAGAAAATAGAATTTAACATATTTCGAAAATAAACTTTTACAGACATAGTGATTCACAACACGTCTAACCATGCAATTGCACAGAAAGTTTCAGCTTTTCATTAAATCATTAACAAATTATTGACTATCCCTTCATCCACCAAAAATTATAATAACGAATTAAGTATAATTAAACACATAACTACAAATAACGGATATAACACCAAATTAATCGATAATATTTCAAAAACAAAAATTAAGAAAAAATAATTGCCTTATTTACACCCTCAACAAAATAATATCAACAAAAAAATAAAATAAGAAATTTTAGAAATAAGAAAAAATATTAACCTGAATAAAAATATAATAAATAGTCAAATTCAATTCCCAAGCAACCCTATTCTTTACATTTTTTCAATTAAAAATAAAATGAATAAACCAAAGTTGACAATCCCTTAATTATTCCCTAACACCCCCCCCCCCCCACTTCTATTTACTCCGCCTACTCCCACCCCCCTAGATACTTTGTCTATATAATGATCATTTTATTTGGTATACATTATATCCTCCTGAAGAAGGGAACTTCGTTCCCGAAACTTGTAGGGGTATTTATTCATATTGAATAAAGAAAATAAATATTTAGTGATTTAGTGGTGTATACCAAGTCGTGTTTTATTTGATTATTAAAGGTTAAACTATCTACTCTTTAAAAGTTTAATGTCCTAGTAAATAAGACGCACTTTATCGCAATAACACATTTTTACTGAAGGGTTATACACCACCTTGAGATATCAAAAATACATTAAAATTAAATGTGTTCGTTTTCCGTAACTGTGATATAAGAATCATTTTGTACGGCAGACATTTGAACATTACGTAATGCATTGGACGGATAATTTTCGTTTATCAATAAAAATATTGGTGTCAAAAAATTCCGACTTATCTTATCTGCTCCAGGCCTCAGACCTGCAGATGATATTTCAATCAAAACAGCTCAACAGGTACTTGTTTTGGAGATAGCGAGAAACATCGCGTTTGTTACTTTTCATATTTATGCTTTACTAATATTACGCTTTATCATTCCAAAGTATTATATATTAAACGTGACCAATGAGCATTTGTAATCGATATGGAATTGATTGAATTAAAATAACATATTTTTCCTGTACGCCAGATTCTTAAATTCTTAATTTTTAATAAATATTTGCATGTCAGCAAAAAAGTATTTTACTGTACTTATTCATACCCTTGGCAGGCTCAAAGTTCTCTCTCAATTCACTGTGACATAACAATGACCCACTCCCTACTTCTTCCCCTGCTTGAGTGTGCTGATGTGTGTTATCTGGATGTCAACAAAGAGCATCCCAACAAACTGAAACGCATTCAAAACGTTTCATCTTCATTATGTCTTCCGCAGTCTTCTTCGTTGACCGACATCCAAGTTTCATCTCTACTTGATGTATATCTTCTTTTCAATCCTCACTCACCTCAGTACCCGCATTCTTAATTCTACTTTCTAGACGATTCTGAACGGCCATAAAATAGAAATATGTATTCAAAAGTAAATATCACATATTTTTTTAGTTTTTTCTTAAAATTCGTTATTTTATTGCTATCCCTTAAATCCCCTGGTATTTTCCTGCATAATTTCATTCCACTGTACTTGATAGAAGTTTGCGATCTTTTTTCTTTCTGAACACTTATCTTATTTCATATTTTGTTCTTGTACAGTGGTCGCATTCGTGTTGGTTTTATATTAATTTTTTCTAAAGAATTCAAATGTTGTAATAAGGGTTTTTCAAATTTCACATATAAATTATACAGAATCACAGTTTGACATATTAGAAATTCAGGAAATCAGAAAATGTGTTAATAATAAATTAAATTTGTCGTCTTGTTAGTAGGTACTTCATTATTATACATTTTCCATATATATTTTTTATATTTTTATGGTCTATACATCAATTTTTGATTTTTAATCACGAACGGGCCATGTGCTCTGAAACATGTTGATATTTTTCAATACAAAAGTAGTGAAAATAAAGTTAATTTTTATTAATTGTATTAATAATGTCACCACAAAATTATTTTGCATTTTTTGGAGATAATAATTTTATTTTTAATAACTGAAGCAAATTTCTTTTAATGAAAGACGCAATAAAATAACAGAAGAGAACGCAAAGATGATGGAAACATTTTTATAGAGATGGGTTAGCTAAAACCAGTGATTTGTACATCATTGATGAAAACTCACCCCCCCCCCCAGAACATACTTTCGATAGTGAGCTAAGCTAAAGTGGTTATATATCACCTTCAGCTGGTCAGTAATAGCTACATAATACTTTCTTCATACTCCACTCACATTCTGTGGCTATATTGTATGCAAAGAATTAAACCCATGTGCCCGAAACATGAGAAAATGTCAGTTTTTCAAATAAATAATGAACATTTACTAAAAAATAGTGCTGTTCATTTGGAAAGTTTGCCTAGTAATTATTCGTGGCGTCTGACTGTTTGTTTGATTGACGCAAAAACTTTAAACTTTTCCCATGATCAAATCGAGCTGAAACTTTGCAAGCAGACTCGTCGCGACGATCAAAAATATCTATCAATTTTTCGTTAAAAAAATTAACAATCATAGTATGCTTTTGGATTTTTCAAATTATAAATGGTTTTTTCATACAACTGAGTAAGTTGTATGAAAAAACTGTGACGCGTCTGGTAGACACTAAACCTGATTATAGTATAATTTTGGATTTTGGAAATTTATTATTACTCCCTTTCGTAGCGTCACCCGACCGAAGCCCAACGCGTAGGTTAAGCGCTAAACCAGTTTCCACTAGTAAATGAGAAAGGGAGTATAATAAAAACTTTTCATGGGTTAGTTTTTTAAAACAGTTTTATTCGTTTATCCCAGAATGTACTAAACGTCACATAGGCTATTTTATATACACAGCGACGATATATAAAACATGAGTTAAATTGTTTCATCTAATAAAAGTAACACAGATACATAACCAGTATATAACAAGGAGCTTACAAATGAATATGTAAAATAAAACTAAATTGCTACATCACTATTACATAAAACAAATGTAACAAAATTAACATAGTAGTAAAATGAAGTAGAGTACATAGCTTGTGATTCTTAATATAAATTCCCAAAATAAGCTTATATAACGAAATATAAGCTTGTGCTATGAAAATAGGACTCTCTTGCTGGCATCCTGGAATGGACCTCGAACCGCTGACCATCAGATCACTAGGCGAGCGTCACGACCACTACACCAATAAGCTACTTTATGTAAACTGCTCTATGTAAACAGCTTCGTCTCTGTGAGACTTGTATAATTTAGCATAATTAATATTTATCCCCCTGTGGACAAAGCCTGTAACTGTGTTTCCAGAATATAAACTTGGGTGTAGATAATGCACTCCATGTTTAATGGTCAATTTTTCGCTATGTGCTTGGTGGGCACATTTGTATATTATGCAACCAGCGATTATATTCGTATATTGTGCAACCGGCCCGGCTTCGCCCGGTACAGTTTTGTTCACGTGTTATTTTTTTAATCTCGTCACATCTTCTAAAATATGTAATTTAATGATTTAGTGTACAGGACGAATTTGATCTGCGGTGAATGGTTCAGATTAATAAGATCTTTAACTTGGAAAGGATTAATACTGAAGCGGTCGAAATTTTTGAAAAGTTAACCAGTATATCCTAGTTATTTGATGATATTTTAAATATAAAATGGTTGGTGTAAATTATCCCTAAAAGAAAGATTTATTGTATCGATGTCTTTTTTATAGGTCATTTCATTTTAGACAATTCTTTCCTACACGATTTTTTTGTATCTCTAACGGATTAGGCAGCGTTTTCCACGAGAGCACTCAAGCGGCAAATTTTTCCCCGACATGATTCACTAATCCCGTTAACGTTAGGCTTCTATATTATCTTCTTCTTCTTCTTCTTCCCAGAGCATCTGTCGGGTATCCTCCCGGCTGCGTCAGTTCAACTTCTCGCACACGTGTATCGGTATTCCATAAGCTTACTTTAAACACATTCACAGCAGAATTAATAAGTTTATTTGTGGAAAACTATTCTGTTCACAAATCTAGAACACTGTGATGCATCTTCCGCCCCTGTTAGCATTTACACCCTTATCCTTTGTTTCTTAATTCATCTAAGCATTATTTTTTTCTAAGGGACTCTTATGGTGCTTATACAAGCAATTTTACGAGTTCATTACCCTGAAGGGCTGAACAGACTAAGGGGTAAAAAATTCGTCCTTTTATCTTCGTCTCAAGAAGTTCGACCTTAGGACAAAACGTGAACTATGTGTCTCTCTAACTGATTGGTTGATCTGCACATGACAGAGTTGTATGGACACAATCTATTTTGAAGGGCCAATCATCAATATAATAGCAAACTAAAATTCCCACTCGGGTGCATTTGTATTTAAAGGGGTTTTAATTCAATTTAACACATTTTTTAAAATCTTATTTATGATAGAGACCTAAAAGGTCTATGGATAATATTTCACATAATAATTGGATATAATGATATACTTATAATTAGTACCTACACAAAGAAATTTGTCATGTTTGACATTTTTGTTACTTTTTTTTAAATAGATAGTAGTCAGTTATTCTGTGTACATGAGAATTAATAAATGTCATTGTCTTGACGGCTAAGAGGCTTATTAAACTCAAATTTTACAATGGAAGTGGAAATATAATATCATTAAAATGGGATGAATAAAAACACATTTTCACATTCATATCCATGCCAAGATGTGAGTTTAATACTATTAATTAATTATATATTTTTTTGCTTTAAATATTGATTCATAATGTAATGAACATGAAAACAAATGAATGTTGCTATTTTTAGAGGTATTCTTAAATTTATGAAAATGTTCTATTCACCCCATCGATGCGCAATGGGGTAATAGTAATGGAGTGACTGGAAACATGTTATGGGGTTGAATGGAAACAGTTTTCAGTTAAAACAATTCATAAATGATCAAAATTTAATTAAAAATGGTACCGCTGTACAATTTTCAATAAGTTAGTATTAAGAATAATTTAACAAAGTTATTTAAGGTTTAATCAAAATATACGAAAATTATTAAAATTGAAACAAAACGCATGAGTATGCTTCAATTATCACTTACTTCTCGGATCAGGCTTATAATTGTGACATGGATTTTTATCAGTAATAAAATTTAGGATTATTTTTTAATAAAAAAGTAATGTTTAAAGTAACACAAATTAATAATATAACTTGTATTTAAAAAGAAAAAATGTTTCTACCTGTATTGACCCCACTTCTTGTTTCAAAAACATTGTGTAATGCTTATTTATGTCAAATTAAAGCTTACTCAGGTAATCACAAACTTCACAGAGATTGTTTAGGTTGTAATTTCATTTAAATTATCTCGCACTTTTATATTTTAAAGAAGTAAGTTTCGACTCTATATAAAATGCAGACCTCTGTAACTGATATTTAACTCGAAATATTTCAAACATAAGGAACTTTATGTATGGTAAAGTATTATTAACATTGGGTAAAAATAATACTGAATGATGCAAAATAAAACGTATAAAAGTACTTACACTTTTCTTAAGTAGTGTAAGACGGCTTTAAAGTTCTTACCGAGAATTGTTTTTATCCACCTTCCAGTTTCTATAGGTACACCGGTAATTATGGTACGTATTTACGGTATACCCGGATATCTGAAAAATATTCCAAAAAGAACTTGGTTCAGTATAACACAGATGTCTCTGATTTACTAAACAAACTTGGCTATAATCAATCAGTTATCCATGTTATAATTATCGTAACACAGATGTCTGAATAATATTTAAAAAACTTTTCTTATTATTACACAGATGTCTTGAAAATAGTTAATTTTTATCAAACTTTTTATGATATTTTATAGAACCACCACTTGAGTTTATTGCGTCTCGATGCCCCAGGATGACGAAAATCTAATCAAGAACATACAATGTTTATCTTTAGATTGCGAAATTCAATACCTTTGAATGATCAGTTGGCAGTCATATGCTGGTGCAAAATTTTAATTTAAATATGTTTGTACTACACACACAATAACTCAGTTATTGATCACAACTTATAATTTTAAGACAGTTATTAATTATACCTGATGATGAGAGGGACGACTCCTCTTAAAACTTTGATAGTGATAAATATTAATCAAATATTGTGTTCAAAGTATGTATGCGAATTTTTTTTTAAATGATGTTAGCAACTGAATGTTAAATCACATAACAGTGTGAAAAAAAATATGGAAAAATGACAAAAATGGGAAATTATTGGATATATTTTTAGGAGAAGAGTGGCGGATAAATTAACTTGGTGATTAATAATAATATGTCTCGTAGCTGGGAGAAAAAAATTGGGAGAGCCTTCTTCATACAACTTAGAATAGAAAATATTCTTTACTCGTTGAGTGAAATGTCTACAGTTGCAGAGATATGCAACAAACAGTAACTTATATGGAATATTCAAAATTCATTCACTTCAATACATGTCAAATAAAACAACAATAATCTTACAAATGTTTTAAAATCATTTTATTCGTCTTGTATCAAAGCGAATCAATTTTTTATATTCAATATAAATTATTTTAATGACAGAAAGATTCGGAATAATTTTCTTGAAAATATATTTGTCACGCAGGGTTTTATCAAATTAATATTCATGTGGTATGATTGTTTTCCGTTATAACATTTAGTACAAATATGATTATTGCAGTAAAACCTAAAATGTATCTATATTTATATAAGTATGTTCTGAGAACACAATTACTGGATTTGTCTACTGCGGAATTATTATTTAATTGAGATAAATTATACAAGTCTCTCAGAGACGAAGCTGTTTATATGAACAACGTGTATGGAAATCTTATATACGATGGCCCAAGGCTTACAACCAGTCCGAGCTGACTCAAAGTCAGTCTGCAGAATGCAACGTTCACCAAATTCATTGTAAGATTGTAAGCTCTGGGCCATCGTGGAAAACACTTCCATACACTCATATAAATAGCTTCACCTCTGTGAGATGTCTTTAATTTTCTTAATTAAAAATTATCAGTTTAAAACATAGAAATTGTCTCAACGTGAATGTGGCGGCAAACGTATCGAGATGAGGTAAAATTGACAAGCCCAACATTTATGCCTGACTTATATGACAAGGACACTTGGCATTTTCAAGCTCTTCTGCTGTAAAATTGCATTTGCACTCTTATCATAAATTGACCAAAGACCGCAGATAAACATCTTATATATTATTCTGTATAATGTCCTATTTCTCTGGCGATAACCAAATCGTCGTCATGTTTTCTAGGATATTGATCTATCGCTGAATGTTTCCATAAATTATCAATACCGTAATCGTTCCAAAAACACAAAAAATGAAATTGTACAAATGATTTAAAAATATATTTTTATTTTAATATTTAAGAAATAATATATTGCATAAAAATATATCATACATTTACTTTTTATAATGGTCAAGTAACTTCCAGAATAAATAAATCGTTGTTTAGATTTTCTTACATGAATTTTATTTTTTCTACAGGCAAGTATGTTTTTGATATTTGTTTTCCTAATTGTATATGTGGTTGGAGATGTGGCAAACTCAAACACACCAAAAGATTTGAGATATTAACAGCGCAAGATAGGGAATACAAGAATGGCAAAGTATTCATAATTTTCAAAGAAAAATACATAAAAATATTAAAGATTACACAATTTATGGTGAACTTAATAATATAACGATAAGTGCTTAGTATACATACAGCTCTTTGCATATCTACAGATATGCAAAATCATCAAAAGATAAGCTAGATTAAAATTTTGAAATAGAATTTGTAATAACGGAAACGTACGAAAAGTGATTTTGCTGTGAGTCGTTACAAAATAAATAATTATTATATTGATAAAATATCAATACCCAGGAATATATAAGGGAGTCTCCGGCGAGCGTCTGTCCCTCTGTCTGTCTGTATGGCCGCGCTAATCTCGAGAACCACTCAACCGATTTTATGCAGTTTTTACTGTCATGGTATGCATTTTTCCAGTAAAATTTGTTGGTATTTAAAATTGTTCCCGCACTTATAGAAAATGAGCATTAGCAGTATTGGTGAGTGAAGTCGGGAAAAATTTGCTGGTAAAACGCTGCATAATCCGTTAGAGTTGCAAAAAATATCGCGAAGCAAAGAATTGTGTAAAATTAAATGATCTGCAAAAATTCAGTGATAGCGTATATCTATATTTTAATGATAACTTAAACCAATCATTTTTACCTATAACATTTCATCAAATGTATAATTATAATGGTTAACTTTCCAGCAATTTTGACCAATTCGGTATTAATCCTTATCATATTAAATCTTTTTAACCTTAAGGATTTACTGCAGATCGAAGTTGTCCTTAAAACTAAGGCATTAAATGAAATATTTCAGAACATAATATGTTCTGAAATATAACTTATTTGTTTAAAATCGTCATATTATGACGATTTTAAATAAATAAGACGTAGACAAAACTACCGGGAGAAGCCGGGCTGGGTCCCTAGCTCTAAATATAATATGATGAACATAACGAAAACTGGGAAAATGATTATTACATTTAAATTACGTAATTACTGCACTCATCCTTACTAACTTACCACCACGCCTTTTCACCTTGAGAGTAGGCAGAGAGGATGGAGCGCCTCAGCCTTCTGTAGTGACCACAGAACATCTTCAATAAGACAAATTTTATCTTTCTTAGTTTTCCCTTTATCAATTTTTTCAATGTATTTACAACTTCTTCTTGGAATAATACTTATACAGAGTTTAAACCCTCCACAGTGTGAAGTTGCTCAATATGATGGTCTCCATGATGCAGTAACACGTGGAACACGTCACAACGTCTTCTTGCAGTTCAGCGTCAGTTGGAAAGGTTACAAGCTTCTTAGCAGCATCTAAAGTACTGTCAGGGTGCTCAACATGATGTAGTGACAGCACAGCGGGAGTTTCAGGAGACATGTTAGTAGTGGTTGGTAGGATTACTATTTCTCCAACGCACGGCTCACATTCGTCAGATATAGTTGTTGATGCCATTTCTATTATTTTTGCAAACCTAGCATTCCGTTTTGTGGTTGACATTTCCCGTCCACATTAAATACTCTTTAAATCGCGATTACGCAATGGAGGTTGAATTGATGAGTCATGAATATTTTATTTTTAGCAAAAACCAAATAAAAGTTAGTTCACTCAGTCTGTAATAGTTTAAACAAGTTTCTAGTAATTAAATATCGCTGCACAACGACCGCTTCTATCGCTAGATGTAAGAACCAACTCTCATTCGCTGGTTCGCTACTAACTACATCAAGATGTTCACTATGTGCTGTCGTATCACGAAGCTTTGCAGTATCTCCAAATTGAGACGGAATTGCTGCAAATAAGCTACATGTTAGATACCCCAGCTGAATATACAGCAAATTAAAAATGCTTATATTTTAATATTTTGATGGAGGTACGCGAAGTAAGCTTATAAAAAAGGTAAAATATGACTTCCAATATACAAAACAACAACAAAAAAACATTTTTCAAAAAAATGGATTTATTGCTTTTTAGCTTAGTGATTATGAAAATTCATTCGCTTCAATACAAGTCAAATAAAATTATAAACCCTCGCAAAACTTAATTATTTTCAATTTCTGTAAGGTTTTCATAATTTTATTTGAATATTGATATGAAATTTTATTATTGATTTAAGTTACATCGTACATGCCGGTGACATCTGTCTATTCGTGTTGTTTTAAAAACAACTTGTTTAATGTCGTGCGAAATTTCCGAATTCAAAAATGGCATATACAGGGTGTACCGGGGCCACTCACTCGATTGTGAGGGATTATAAATGAGCAAAAAATCAGATTTAATGACTTGACCTGAAATATGTTCTGAAATATCCAAAAAGACGAAAAAAAACTAACTAAACTAGTAACTTGATTGATTATGAAATTTAATTCGCTTCAATACAAGTCAAATAAAATGATTAACCCTCGCAAAACTTAACTATTTTCAGTTTTTGCAAGGTTTTCATAATTTTATTTGAGTATTGAAATGAATTTTTATTATTGATATAAGTAACTATAATGATAGTTCAACTTATCGCAATATTGAAATACTGAAAAAAGAATGCAAACTTTGTTATTGCATATCTTCATAATTATTGATAACATTAAGTCATAGTTGCTTATAATCAAGGAAGGAATCCACCTGTAAAGTAATGTGAACTAGCTCCATTAGCCCTGTATAAGTGTTGAGGTTAGCCGCGCAACTGTTGTGAACTCTTCAGCGCCATGTGTGCGCGGGCTGTCTGGAGGCAGATCGGCAGAGTCATTAGATTCCCCGCAGCAGGGCGGGCAGGGTACAGCAGAGCAGCCTGGCAGCGGGCCGAGCAGCGGCGGGAGGAGTCAGCTGCCGTTCCGGGGGACTCCTCCTCGAGCACATGCGCAGACGCGACTCCACTAAGCGGAGATTGGAAACGGTTAAGCGAAAGCTTAATGTAATTGTTTTTCAGCTAAGTTAGGTTAGATTTTATTGCAAGATTAAATATGCTGATGATTAAAAAGTAGAAATTAATCTTATATTAAATATTATATATAAAAAATGACTAAGATAGAAAAAAATTCAAGCAGCCACAGTACTATGGTCGCAGTACATGCGCATGTCAACGAACTCAGAAGCGTGGGGCGCGTTTCCTCCGCCCCCAACACCCGCTTGCAGCCTCACTCTGCGTGTAGCATTCTTCCTTCTGGGAGCAAAAATAAAAGGCTTTTGATTTTACCGATAAACACTTGTAGAGGACTTTAGTACTCGTATTCCGCAGTCAGATTATCAGCAGATGGGCGAACATTGTTTTATTAATTGGTGAATTAGTATTTCCCTATCGCCTGTAAAGACCTGGTTGGGTCCCACAGCCCGCCAGCATGTGCACACATGAACCAGCGCCAATTTCTGCTACACGACCTGCTGCCATGGCGGGCTCCAATACGTTAGACTTACTAAAATAAAAACAACACGAGCTTGTACATTTTCAAACAATCATCAAAAGGTCAAACTAAATACTCTTAAAAATATTTAATGTCTTTGCGAATAAGACGCACTTTAACGCAAGAAGACGTTTTTACTGAAGGGGTAACAGCACCACCTCGAGATATCAAAAGTACATTTAAATTAAATTTGTTCATTTGTCGTAACTATGTACATGCATAAAATTTATTTTGTACGGAAAAAAAATGGTTTACGTAATGTTTTTCATAGAAAATTTTCGTTTATCAATAAAATATTAATTCAGAATATTTTAGTTTGTTCAATCTTTCAGAACAGTTCTGGAAATTTGGTGTCTGAAAATTCCGTCTTATCTTATCTGCTCCACTCCTAAGATATGCAATTTCAATAACAGCTCAACAGGTACTTGCTTTGGAGATCGCAATCTCTATCGCGTTCTTATATTATATATGAAATACTTATTTTTATCATACATAATGTTTCGTAAATTTTTATATGTATTCTAGACTAATGTTACACTTTTTATTGCTTACAAGTATATTATACACGGTTCTAAAATTCTTAATGAAAATATACGGCATGAACATATTTAGCAAGTCAGCAAAAAATATTTTACTGTACTTAGTCATACCCTCGGCAGGCTTAAAACTCTCTTCCGATTCACTGTGAAATATCAATGACGCAATCCCTACTTCTTTTCCTGCTTGAGTGTGCCGAAGTGTGTTATCTGGATGTCAATGAAGAGCATCCCAACAACCTGGAATGCATTCAAAACTTTTCAACTTCAACAAGTCTTCCGCAGTCTTCTTCGTTGCCCTACCATGTTTTATCTCTCCTTGATGTATATCTTCTTTTCAAAACTTACTCACCTCAGTACCTGAATTCTTAATTCTACTTTCTGTCTTATCATGGTCTTCCACTCCATGAAGCTGACTGCGCTATGCATCCCCACTCATAACTCAGAACTCTCAAGCTCCCCACTCCAAGCGCTGTCGGCCAGGCTGTGGAACCAGCTATGCACAGATATCACATCCAGACCATACCTATTTTGAAAAGCAGACTAAAACAATGTTACCTTTCCATAAATATAAAATGAATATTTGAATTTTCTAGCGATGGGAGGCAAAAAAGTAAAATAGATAGAAGTGCGGATAAATAGATAGAAAATCCAAGGAATGTGTCAGAACAAAAGTGAATGCTTTCAAATGTACAGGCCCACCCTGATATATGGCCATCACATTTGAATCTTAATGGAGAGAGTGAGAGCGAGGTTCCAGGCTGCCGAGACTACTTTTCTAGGGGGACTAGAGGGCGCCACACTGATGCACAATGTGAGAAGTGCCGACACAAGGCGCACACTCGGCATGGAGCCCCTAGTCCTATATATTGAAGGGTATAAAAGCAAACGTAGCAACATCCAGCAAAAATTGAATGCAGCCATCGAGGATAACTAATTTATATTGAACTGACTTCGAGATTTTATCGGAAACATCGTATTTATTAATAGGAAACATGATTTTGGAAGAAATGGATACATATAATCCAGGATTCAGTACAATTTAAATAATTAATCCTAGGTAACCTGCAATCTATTTTTTTTTTAATTTTTGTGTATTGCTGCCTTTGCTTGTATACCCCACATATGGAGAAATCACAAATGAACTAACTTGGACATGTGCTAAGGTCGCCTGAGGAACAAATACTTAGAACTTTTCTCTTAGTAACTTCGGGAGGAGGGTGACCGGTGGGTTGCCCCGGATTGAGCTGGGAGAAACAACACACGAAAGTGTAAACTGACTGGTTAACACATACGGAAGCAGCACGAGACACAGAAATATGGAAGCACCTTATCGAGTCTTTGGTCCTCTGACCCTACTACGATAGGGGGATGAAGATATAAACGGTAGAATATCTCAGAAAACTACACACCGAAGATTCTGAATGGCCGTGAAAACCTTAGAAAATTTTTAATTATCCTGAATTATTTTCTATACAACTATTTTTAAAAATTTATTCTTAACTAGCTGTTCATACCCGGCGTTGCACGGGTTAAGTATTAAGTTTAAAATAAATTTGTGAGGGTAAACAAAGTTTCGATTCGAACGGTATGGATTTGCATCAAAAATATATCAGGGGGAGGGGAAAGGGTGAAAGAATAGGGGGGGAATGTCACCAATGTTAACCAACGGGTCCTAAAGAATAAGTTTCCAAAAGATGAGTCCGAGTGGTCGAACGGAACAGATTTGCATCCAAAATATATCAGGGGAGGGTAAAAGGTGAAAGGGGAAAGAGTAAATATCACTTTTGTTACCCGCCAGGTCCTAACGAATAAGTTTCCAAATTTTGAGTCCGATCGCTCAAACGGTACAGATTTGCATCGAAATTATGTCAGGGGGAGGGGAAGGAGTATGAGAATAGGGGAGGAAATGTTACCAATGTTACTCGCCGAGTCTTAAAGAATAAGTTTCCAAATTTTGAGTCCGATCGGTCAAACGGTACAGATTTGCATCGAAAATATGTCAGGGGAGGGGAAGGGGTAAGATAACAGGGGTGAAATGTTGCCTGTGGTACCCGCCGGGTCCTAAAGCACAAGTATGCAAAATTTGAATCGAATCGGGCAAACGGTGTGGATTTGTATAGAGAACGACAGACAGACAGACAGACATTGAGTTTTATAGGTATAGAAGTGGGTTATACAATTATTTTTATATTTCTTATAAATACAGCATTTGATAAACGCATTAAAAGTTTTGTACATGTTTTTTTTAGTTTTCTCTTCAAATTCGATATATTATTTTCATCCTTCATATCACCTGGTAGTTTCATATATAATTTTATTCACTGTACTTAGAAGTTAGTGAACTTTTTTTTTCTGAAGTGTAATCTTATTTAAACTTTTTTTCTTGAACAGTGGTCCTGTTAGTCTTGGCTTTTTAAAATTTTTCTTAAGAAGGAGAAGCTAGTTTATGAAATTTGTGAAGTGTTTTTCTGTTATAGGTAGTGATTATCATATCCACTTGATTACGTTTTCAGTTTTGATTTAATTTTTTCTATAATTTTTCTAAAGTTGATTTTATCTTGAATTTTTTATTGAATTTCTTTATTTGCGTTTAATACTAGAAATTATGTTGCTTTATTCATTATATTAAATCCTTCTTTTCCTGGAGGAAATTTTATATCTTCATTCATTTGACTTGTGTCATTTTACATTCATGACTTTATTATAGACCTCATTTTTTTAAGCACCTTTTACATTCTCAATTTAAGTTTTAAAGTATATATTTTTTAATTGTTTAGTTCACTGCTTTATTTACTTCCACATATTTTAAATTATGTTATTTGTACAGGGCGTATCATACTTTAAACTTAACAGTCTTAGTGCAACTACTGAAGGAAAATAAACTCAATTTGCGAATTGGTTGCCTTTGGGAATACTAAAATCAACATCCGTGGCTAATTTATTAGAATTCCCACATACTCACATGTCCCTTCATTTTATTACGTATAAAGTGATGATTATGCAGTGTATTGATGGTGTTATACTAAGTAGCTGCTCTGTTAATATTTAATGCTTTTAGCTATCATATTTATGTAATTTTTTGTGTAGTACAAAAAGTTAAACCATAAAATCTATGAAAATATTGTCACATTAATGTCCGCATTATCGAACCATCGAGGACGGTCCTTAACAATCTAGGCTGATCTACAACCTTCGGGAAGCGCCTACAAACGTCCAGAAATGAGCTTCTCCTAACCACTAGAATAATCCAAGAAGTACGAGAGTATCAGCATTCGGATATAAAAAAGAGAGTTGTCGTGTTGACAGTTGAAATCGGCCGCCAAGTACGAAGACGACGCCAGATGTAGCCAGTCGTGAGGTAATCGAAGCGATAAATAATCACGCGAAGTACTTGCTGGTGAAATACTAAATATAACATTAATTGGCGCAATAAATAATACGTGCAAGAGCGGAATATTCTAGCAACTGATAACAGCGTTATCCAGCGATAATAAAGTGTTTGTTTGCAAGTGATATATTGCGGAGTAGTTTAATTAAAAGAGTAGCGTTAAGATTAATTGAAAAGTTAATTAATCATTAATTAACAAATCGCTAATTAATTTCCAATGTTTTCATTCATTCCTCCCTAGCCATGACGCGTGACAATAAATTATATGTTAATTTTTTGTGTCATATACAGGATGTATCAGAGCTAGCAGCAGAAACTTGGTGGGTAGATTCCTGACTATGTTATGAGTATAAAATGTTCAAGCAACCATGACCAAAAATCAATATTTATGGAGATATGCAATATCAAAGTTTGCATTTTTTTTTCAATATTTCTTACTTATTTTTTGCAAAAAGTTGAACTATCATTACGTTAACTTATATCGATTATGAGAAATTCATTCGCTTTTATACAAGTCGAATAAAATGATAAAAACCTTCCAAAAATCTAAAAAAGTTTTTTTTAGAAGGTTTTTATCATTTTATTTAAGTTGTATTGAAGCAAATGAATTTTTTATAATTTATATAAATTACTGTAATGATAGTTCAACGTTTTGCAAAAAATAAGTCTGAAATATTGAAAAAAAGTGCAAACTTTGATATTGCATATCTCCGTATCTAGGCTCTAGGCCATGTTCGCTCGAACATTTTAGAATCATGACATAGGCAGGAATCTATCGGCCAAGTTTCTGCTGCTAGCTCTGGTACACCCTGTACAGCTGTATATCGCACCTGTGCGAGAAAGATGAATATGTGGAAAAATGACGAAAATCGAGAAGAATCATCTCGGGAAAAGGAATATTGGTCGAGATATACATCATTATGCATTTTTTGTCACAAGTAATTGTATTAGCCTATAGTACTTCCCGCTCAGCCCACTGTGCGCGCGCCCTACTCGTCAGTTCCCGCGGAGGCAGTGTCGGGAGGGCTGGGCAGCCCGATTAGGGATCAAGGTGTTTTTAAATAACTTGACGCACAACATTTCTCGCTATCGCTGAAACTAAAACCAGGCTAACATAATGTCTCTAAAATAACGTATTTTTTCATATATACTGTTTAATTAAAATTATACTTAAGTTATATTTTTATTATTTATTTAATGCTTTGTAAAGATTAATGTTATTTTCCACTATAGATTTTTTATAAATATATATGCTATCATGGAAGGCTTGTCGCATCAGTATGCTGACTATTTTCAAAAAATTATTATTATGTTATTTTTTTTAAATATACAAGTACTTAAATCTATCAAAATATTCCCTAATATTTTAGTAAATTAAAATTTTGAAAGAAAAAAATTGAAATATGTTACAGGGGTATTCTTCTGTATGCTTTAATAATTCGAGTAAATCTCATGAAAACATTTAAAGAATATATTTGCACCGTACTGCAGTCGAAGACGACATCTATATACTGTTTATGAAAATAACGAATATCAGCTACAAATGGCGGTTGCTTAGATGGCATTGAATGAAGGGAAGCGAGGTACCTACATTAACGAGGACACAGTCGATCATGGGTAGAATCGTGAACGTTACATTGCGTAAAGTGATCAACGAAGCCAGCCAAGACAGGTCGTAAACCCCGAGGTCCTATAAAGACTTCCACACGCATTACCGTATAAATAGCTTCGTTTCTGTGAGACATTTATAATGTATCTTAATCTGTAATGATACCAGTAGTGATCCCTTTACCGCGGCCCTAGAAGATATCATCTCCCCGGGCGTCTCGTGTTTATGTTCGAGAATAGGAAGATGTGCAGCCGTCAGCATCTGAGCAAGCCATCAGCTGTCTGACTTCGAGGGACCCCATCGTCCGTGAGCACACCTCATACTTTAAGGTTTTCCACCCTGTACAACCTGACAGCAGTACTTGCCACACCCTGTTGAGTGCTCTATGAATACAATATTTTCATTTACATTAAGGTTATATTTTAGAGGCATAGGACTTTAACCATTAAATGCATGATTTTTTTTATATTTAAATAATAATAATAAAAAAAAATCTTAAACATTTTAAACCTATTTAAGTAGTTAAAACAGCTTTGTTGTAAAATAGTCACACTACGCTGTAACCAGAAAACGTGAATAAAATATAATTTTACAATTATAATTTTTTGTCATGGATCTTAATAAGTACTTTATTTTTAAATATGGAAAGCATTGAAAATTTGTATTATTATAATACTAATTCACACCGCACTTTTCACAAATTGTCGGGGAGAATCCCTTATTCCTTGCTGGCCCATGTCCATTATTATCCTTTTTGTATCTTTGGGAAGAATATATTTTGCTGGTCCTCGTTTCTTTACGGAGTATCACATTTCACTTCTGCAGCACTCCCACGGAGCAGAGAGCGCCAGCTTGTGTGCTTGCTTCGAAAATCGCTTCAATTTAAACTGTTCTTTTTTTTCTATCCATTTTTTTCATTGGCCTTTTTATAAATATTGCGTGCATTTATGACATTTATATCTGACCAACAGTTTGCTATCCTTAGATACTATTCTCAGCTTCTGACGTGAATACGATAGCACCCTATGATATTGTCCATCAGATCAACCCCGCCCCTATGAGCATTATATTCATTTACGATCCGAGGTCGTGGAATAGATATTTTGGTTTTACATTTTTGTTTTATCTTTCAACACTGATAGCGGGCTCGACTGCGACATATTTAGATAACAAGGTAACCACCTTAACATCTTTCCAAGCAATTATTGAATTATCAGTATCTACATTAATTGTCATTTGATCCTCGTACGATCCGCGGGGAACACATTTTTTAATATATTTACTTTAACTTTAGTAACTTGCAGTAAGGCAGCCTATTCTGCATGACTTCAGACCTAAACCATATATTCTTATTTTTAATAAATATGCTACAGGTGGATTTGAGGAATGAAAATTGTCGATATAGATTTGTGTGCATATCCATTTAACCCGGGAGCATTGACGTAATGGGGGTTTCTCTCACCAAAATTTGTAAGTGTCTGTCTAAATTAATGTAAAGAAAACGTAATAATTGTTGCTTCCACTCCAGCTGTACCTACTGACCATTCCTGAGGGATGTTAATGCGACTAGAACCGATACATTTAGTACTCAAGCAACCGTGCTACGGAGAGCTATCTGCGCGCGTCTCGCAGCTTGAGGGATTCCCTCATTGAGTCACTAACGACGTAAGTATCTATTTCCGACGCAATTAAAAATTTTTTTTTAATAAGTCTTAGATAATTAACACAATCTTCGTGGAATATTTATTATTCATATGTTCGAATCTGCCCTCGAAGAAAAAAACTGTAACAAAAAGGGATGTAATTTGTGTGAAAAACCACTGTACAAGGAACATGTCAAATGCTTTTGTTCCCTATGTGTTCCATATGCGGCCCTCGTAGCGCAGTGGGTATAACACTGGCCTCCCACACCGAGGGTTCCGGGTTCGATTCCCGGTGAGGTCACAATTTTAATCTATGTGATTTACTCAAGCCCGGGTGTTTTGTGATGTATTTCGCTTCTGTAATTAGGCCTCCTGGCCTGTTGAAGCGTAAAAATAAAATTAAAGATATGAAAAATGTTTCGTAAGTTACACCCTTAAAAAACTCAACAAATAGTATAAAAAATGTTTTTTGAATTATTTTTTATTTTTAATGAAAAATAACTGTTTTAAATTAATTTGCATTTTTTAAATTTCATTTTTGAATAATTTTCTTCTAAATTTTGACATTTATGACGTGTGTTTAATTTATCATACGTAAAAAAAATATTCTATGAAAAGCTAATTTAAAAAATGATGACCAATTAAAGAAGCGTGAGAGAAGCCCTCCCCGTCTCGCTAACGGCGTAGGTCCTGGGGACGCCACTGTTTCCGGGGTACAATACAGAGCGAAAAAATTAGGGGGCCCATTTATGCTGCTTTTTTGGCAGAATTAAGGCCTCATAAAAGGTCCGATTTTAATGGCATACATTTGCTCATCCAAAGATACATGTGAAAACAAATTACTAAGTAAATATATCAGTGATTTTATTTTGCATAATTGGTTATGGTTGAGGTCATTTTAGGGTAAATGTGTCTTATTGTTTTAATGAAAAACGTTTATTTTTCCAAACTAAATTCCGCATGGCACCCGCCGAACTTCTGCGGTTGTTGAAGGCAAAACATTCATATTTGGTACAGATTTATCTTGCGACGTTGATCCACTTGTAGTCACAAAGCATCAGTAATATGCGGCTCATTGTAACCAACACCGTTAATGATAGGCGGATAAGAACTTTTTCATATTCGACATCCGATTCAGTTTCTGGACCATCAAATCTGGTTCTGATAGTATCAATATCCCTATCGTTATCATTATCTTACTCCTCAAAACCATCTTTGGACTCGTAATCATCTCTCATGTAACGATTTATGAAGTCTTCTACCTCAGCACGGACATCTTACTCTTTTTTCCATCTTATTTTCTAAAAATGTTGTATGCAATCGAATTCACGCTTACTGCATAGTGTAGTAATTTTACAACATAAGAAAAAAATATTTTTATGTAACTATATGAAATTATTTCTTTAAAAAAACATATAAATATTCATAAACATATCTTGATTCAAGCCACTGATATTTTTATGGCACTGAAGCACTTAAAATAGCCCCATAAATAAATGTCAAGTAACCTCAAACAACGACGAATTGAAAATCCGCATGACATTAAATTATTAATTGATTTTAGTGATCACATTAGTGATATCTAACGGTCAAAGCAAAATGTTTTTGAATATTCAATTTAGCAGTATACTTGATACAACAATTTATAAATATATTTATGTGTCGATTCCAGACGACGATTTAAGTTGAAATCGTATGTAGCAGTTTTATCACACCATGCATTTAAGAATTAAAATAAAATAAAACACTTTAAAATCTAGGAACTAGCTGCATTATTGGCTTTATTGGAAAGATAATTTCATGTCATAGATGTTTCAATATGATAAAGATACCACAATTTTCGTAATAAATTTGTAAAATTCGCAACGTTTTTCTGGCTTGAAATGGCAATCCAAACTTAGCACATCATCAACATCAACACAAATCAGTCGCCTAAAAAAAATGTTGCCAATTCGAAAAAAAAACTCGGAAAAAGACATCCTTTATACGCATAAACATTTACATACTAAAAAATAAATATTAAAATAATGTAAAAAAAAATGATTTTGTATATTAGCCCTCATGATAGAACCTGCAATGGGATCCGAAACGTCGAGCTGGCAGAATATCCCAGAAAACTACACACAGAATATTCTGAACGGCCGTGATAACCTGAGAACCTTTTTAATTATTATATTCTCTGAGTACTTCTTAGTGTATTTATCACTTCTTTTTTAAATCTGTGAAAATTGATTTGTCTTGTCTATTGTGGTAAGTAATATAGTTCCAGAGGAGTTTCAGAAGTTTTTTTATAATTTCATATCTCTGTCTTTTAATTCGCCATTTACCAGTTTATGTATATGATTAAGGGTTTGGATTTTTTTCAAATCATTAATTGATGTTGATTTTATGTGTTCTTTAGATTTTTTCAGTCGTAGATCTGTTTTCCGTTACAGGTAGTGTAACGGAAAACAGTGAAATAGTGAAACATGATACAGATATCATGTATCATGTTTCACTATTTTTGCTTCATACGCCTAATTTTTAATATTTTTTGGTGAGTATTCTGTATCAAATAATCGTATTTCGCTTCTTTAAAATGTATGTTTCAACATTGGAACCGAATATCGCAAAAACTTTATTTTTAATCTCGCATTGATAAGAAGAAGCGAAATTAAAAACTCGGATTACGTGAGGTGTCTGCGTAGGGCAGGCCACAGGGCCGGCTCGCTCGCTGCTTTTTTCCCCGTCCATACAGTTTAGTGACGTATAGCCATCTCGTCAGCAACTAGAGTGCATATTAGTCTTTGACCAGTAGCTTCATATTTAGAATTTAAAATATTTAAGGCTTGTCTGCTAAATCCGGGATCTGCAGAAGTATTTTCGTACCATTTCTCTATCACACGAGGATGTGGTGGAGCCAAACCAAAAACTTGCCTCACGTATTAATATGCTGCCGGAGAATAATAATGAAGAGTTACCGCAAACTTCCTTAAAGCCAGTGAATTTATTTTTTAAATAGAGCTGTCATTTATTTTTAAGAAACATTATGTCGCTTAGTTAAACTAATTCACCTTGAAGTTTAATCTCATTAAATTGATGTTCAGTGAAAAACTTTTTTTTCTGAGGTTTTGTGTAATAGTTTTTAAACTAGTGCACTTTTTTGAAAGGCTTTTATTTTTTCGGGTTAAATTACTGTTTTTCATTTGTTGTCTATTTTTGTTTTGTTTGATTGATTTGTTTTAAATTTTGAAGGTTTTTTCTAAGAAAAGCGCGGGGTTTCAAATATTGAATTTATATCCGAAATATTAACGTAAATTCGTTGAGGTCGAAGCGCATACTCGTTCTTCCGTTTTCTGGAAATTAGGAAGTAAATAAACTTGTGAATTGGATAATGTTCCCTTAGTAGGTATTATGGTAATAAGAATTACAAGCAGAAAAAATCACAATAAATAGGTTATTATCATCTCAATATCCAACGAAGTTTCATTTTCTTCAAATACAAATGCAATCATTTGCCTGAAAATGTTTAGAGCATATATTTGAATAAGCTGAAAGCATCCAGTCATATTCTCTCCTTTAGATTTTGATGACTTTTATCCATTTTTCATGTAGCAAATCATTCTTAGTAAATCTAAAAGGAGGGGTATCGTATATATATATGTATAAAAAAAAATGTTACAGCTACTTGTTTTACTGCGAGCGTGGGTATCTATTACCTACACGTAAATATTTTTATTAAGTACATCATTTATATTTTAATAAAACTTAAGTCTAAGATAGTGGAAAACACAATTAATTCCCACCCACAAAAGTACTGTAAGTAAGAAATATTTCAGCAATCGAATATCTGACGTAACGTACAATGTAAAATTGTTTATCTTATTTTTCGTACCAAAATAAATAAATATGCGCGATGCTTCCTTAGACGTAGGAAAAATAAAATCCAATAACTACCCATTCGACCGTTTACCGTTTACCCCTTATTTCACAAACGCTCTGCGTGTACACAGAACAATCAGGTTATTTGAAGTTACGGTGACTAAAATAACATACTCACTCAGACAATACTGTACGATACTCTGTTCCTTTTTTCACGGAACTTTTTTCGGCGTAGCGTCGCGTCCGATCACAAAAAAGGTTCGTTCGATAACGAATGCAAGTAGGGCAATTACCCTACTTTTGAGTTACCAAGATCTCACGCTTGTGACGTATCTATTATAGTATCGTATTATATCATTGCCCCCAACTGTGTCCTGGACTGAGACAATGTCTTCCTCAGAACAGACAGCTTCTGTAACGAAACCCAACTTTTCCAGTAGGGCCCCGCAGCTCCTGGCGCCGGCCCAGTCCAGATAAGAAACGCCAATAGATAACAAGGAGCGATCGGTCATCATTCACACTTGTGGGCTCCTGCGCCGCGGCCGCTCCTGATAAGCACCAGCAAGGTTGGTACTCGCCCTGAACACGATGCTGGACTCGGATAACCGAGACACCCTTCCACCGATTAAACACCACTTTATGTTTCATACTTGCAGCTTCCCTGACCTGCTTCCAGAGCCGAGAATCCGTCATTCCTGGACGCTTCCGGAGATACCTCGTCTAGTCACCTTCAGTTGTGAGTAGATGTGTCTATACTCCACTATATTTAGATTTTTACATTCAGATATCAGCATAATATTCGTGTCAGAATAATTAATTGTTCCCTCTGACTATTAATCAATTAATTTTAAAGTTTTCGTGATATCAATTTGATTCTCCCACGTGTATAATATATACAATTTGATATATAAAATGAAATATGTAAAAGTGTATACTAAGAGGATTTATTTAAGGGATTTTCATAAGGCTTAAGTAGGCCTAAATTAAGGGTTTTTCTAAAAGAGTTTTACCACCTTCACATTTTTTACGCTCCCTTTATCTTAAAGCTTGAAATTCTAAAATAATTTCAGTCGCACGTCGCGGTGTAGGACCTCTGTGTGACGGCAATAATTCCGCCATTTAAAAATTAGCAAAATACTTTTAATGAAAAATATTAAAGAGTGTATGCCGTATTTAATGATGACTAATCGAAGTGGTGTATGCTGTGGTTTAGGGTGCGGGGCTATTAGTCACGTTATCTGATAATTTGAAGATAAAGAAAGTCGGATATTTTTCACCTGTTGGATAAGGTTTGCAAATTACAGTTAAATAAAAAGTGTCATCAATATATTGGATCTAAAGTTAATCTTACGTAATAATTTATGTTTGACATGTTCCGTGGTTTTTATATGGATATCTTAAGAAGTTTCATTATTTTAAATGATACTTCTTACTAGTGCAGAATACAATAATTATATTGAGGGTATATCATTGAAGTTTTTAAAAATCTTAAGACAAATTCGAGAATTTTTATAGCTTTACTGGAAATATTGTCAATATGGTTATTGATTTCGTCGAATAGAATACAAAACTCATTAATTTCCTTCAAGCCTTAAGTCTTTACTGTAAAAAATTTAATAACTCGACATTTTTCTTTATTTATTTTGAGTTAATCAGAAGAACACCAAACATGAAAGTCGTGCAAGATTTTTTGAAGAATTACACAATCTGTATAGCAACGAATAATATTAAATAATTTTTAATCGTTAGCAAACAGTAAGTAAAAATATCGCGAAATATATCAATAACATCGTTTACGAATAAATACATCAAATAAGACTAAGATGAGAACATTGAGGTAGTCCACTAGGTAATTTAAAATCATACGAGAGAAACTAACTGTTTGTGACACGTAACATTCTATTCAGTAAAATAAATTTTACGAAACTTAATTAATTTGATGAACATCAAGATTTTCAAGCTTATATAATAAAGTTTTATAAATGACTTCTTCAAAGGTATTTTCGCTTTGTCCGATAACGCTTCAGATAAGCGGTAATGGTAAATTAACAAGTTCGTGAGGATCGACCTGCCTGATACGAATCCACATTGACAAGAAGTTATTGATTGATTATCATGCAAAATAACATATGAGTATTGAATAGTATCGAGATTAAGAAAAATCATTTTTTCATCATTTTGTTATACACTTTTTAATAGATACATCAATTATAAACATGTATCGCTAATATCGATTTTTACTCATAAAACATTAGTCATAATAAAACTTTACCGTCACGCTGTTTCCCGTATTCAGAGAGGACAGAACGCCACACTCTTCTGTCCTGCCACACAACTTTCACTCTTTCCACATTCATACATCTTCGCATGAAAGCTGGACAACTGTTGCGTCCTCGAACAGCAGCATCTTCCAGTACCTGGTTAGTATGGTCGTGCCCCGTCTTCCGCGGCCGCCCTCTCTTTCTGGGATCGTCAACAATTGCATTATATATTTTTCTTACCATTCTTCCTTTATTCATTCGCTCAACATGTCCAAACTATCTGGGCGACCCTTTTAATTATATTGACTTTTCTATCAGCTTTAGATACTTTCATTTCTAATATCTTCAATCTTTACACAGTCATAAATGGATTTGCTATACATACGTCTAACGGATTTCATATCTACTGCATTCAGTCTACTTTCGTTGCTTTTCTTCCAGCTCCAGGCTTCTTTTCTAGTCTAGTCTTGCCTCGGTCAACATATTTTTATTATAAATAATTGCACCGTTCACCTTATTTCCCGCAGTCACACTCTACTCTTCTTCGATAAAAACTTTAAGTATTTTGAATAAACTTATCCATACTTTTCGCTACAGTGGCTAAACTTTTGAAAGTTCTTTTTGCCTCTCATCTTCAGAAACGCTAATTTCTACTATTTTTCAAGACTTTCACCAGTTGTAACATCCAAGAACTCTTCGATATCCTGCATATTCATATTCCCCAACCCTGTTTCATTAGCAAGCTTGACAATTTCGTCAATATCAATAATGGATTGTCTTGTCAACTTCCTTGCTCAGCTCCAGCCGTACAGTCTTTCATACACTTTCCAAACATTTCTCAGTCTCTTCACTCATTCCAGGAAAGATTGACGCTATCTACATGATGCATCCGTGATCCCTTAGTTTTTAGTAATACCAGGTTATACTGAAAAAGTGATAAACAGAGCAGCATCACTTACTGTAAAGTATAACTGGGTCTTACTGTATAGTTAGGGTTTCTGCATATCTGGAAGGTTGCATGCATGAAGAGCGATTAGTGTAAGGTCCAACACGCTAAACTAGATGCAGTAACGAAGTGAAAAGATACCTTTTCGTTACTTATTGCAAGAATCTGTACACAAGTGTGCTGTGGTGCAGACACGCATGTCCTATAATGCTATGAGAGTGCAATACAACAATGCCTTCAGGATAATGCTCGGTCTACCCTGGCGTTGCAGTGCATCTTAAATGCTCACAGAACACAGGGTTCATGGTTTTGCTGCTCTCCAAAGATTGAAGATAGCTAGCGCAAGAAAGAGGATGTGGGGGGTCTAGCAATTCCATTATTCAAGCAGCTGTTATGTGGATTGACTCCCGAATGCACAAAAAATGGAAAATAATTGTGCAACAGTAACTGTTCTGCATGGTGTTAGGCGAAATATTATTTTTTTATTTTTTTATTTTCTGTTTTCTACTTTCTGATTTAAATTTCGACAAAATTATCATTTCTTATTTTACTTGTATGTTTTTTGTTGTTTTTCTATTTTGACTTATACGTATATGCAGGGTGTACCAGAGCTAGCAGCAGAAACCTAAAAGCATTATGAAAAATTCATTTCCTTTGTATTGAAGCAAATTAATTTTCCCTAATCGACATAAGTTACTGTAATGATGGTTCAACTTTTTGCAAAAACTAATTAAGAAATATTGAAAAAAATGAAAACTTTGATATTGCATGACTCCGTAACAATTGATATTAGGCCATGATTTCTTGAACATTTTTGACTCATAACATAGCCAGGAATCTACCTGCTAAGTTTCTGCTGCTAGCTCTGGTACACCCTGTACATCCATAAGGCAAGGTGAGAATTTATTCTCAATAAGCTGAAATAAAGACCTATAATAATAATAATTATGATTATCTATTGAAAACTAGCTGTTCGTACCCGGCGTTGCCCGTGTTCAGGACGTAATTAAAAATAAGTTTGTTGGCGGAAGGTCGGTTTCGCAAAGTCTCAATTAAAAACAAAATTCCCACTTTATTTAGGCTGGGATGGAAGAGACGTCCAGGGGGAAATGTAAGGTATGTTATCCTCCGGGACCTAAGGAATAAGTATGCAAGTTTTGAGTTAGATCGATCAAACTTCATAGATTCGTATAAAAAATATGTCAGGGGAAGCGGTGGGGTAAAAGGGGAGGGGAACATGTCGCCTATATTACCCGCCGGGTTTTACAGAATAACTATGCAAAATTTAGAATAGATCGGTTAAACGGTACAGATTTGCATGGAAAATATATCAGGGAGAGGGCAAGAGTAAGGATGAACGAATAAATTCCGCTTTTTTTTTTGGTCGGTTACTTACATATAAATAGTCAAAATTTTGCTCAGATCAGTCAAACGGTGTAGATTTGTACGAAAAGTATAATAGCTGAAGGGAGACGAGTTAAGACGGGGGGGTGGGTTGGGGGTACAGTTTTGTTACCCGCCGTGTCCAAAATAATAGGAATTCCAAATTTCAGTTAAATCTGTCTAACGGTACAGATTTGTATGGAAAATATATCAGGGGGAGGGGAAGGGGACGAATTTTACCATTGTGTCCCGCCGGGTCTTAAAGGATTAGTATGCAAAATTTGGGTCAGGTCGGTTAAACGGTGTGGATTCGTATAGAAAATATATCGTGGGGATGGTAAAGGGGAGGGTTTAAATGTTTCCAATGTTACCTGCCAGATTATAAAGAATAAGAACGCAAAATTTGGGTCATATCGGACAATCGGTGTGTAGTGTGTAATAGAGAACATGACAAACAGAACACAGACAGGTCATTGTTTTATGTACACATGTAAACTGCTCGTATTCTAACTCAAGGCGTTGTCTTAAAAAAATGTCATGTCAATCGAACGACTACATTTTCG
>JADDOH010007632.1:0-22251 GCA_016648135.1 Agrypnia vestita
AACTACCTATGAGATGGCAAAAGTGCATAGATAGCAATGGTACATACTTTGATTAAATAAATATATTATAATTTAAAAAAATCGGCTTTATGTTCTTCCCATACTAAACGCCAATTTCATATGTAAGGACCTAATATATATGATATAGTATATTGATAAAACTATATTATATATAATTATGAATACTCAAATTTGAAAGATGTCTACACATTTCTTATAGAAAGCTTTGGCATATACAAATCAGATTTTTACCGTAGTATATGATAAGGATGTGATTATCCTGAGATAAAAGGAGAACAATGGATAAAGACAAGTGTAAAACTCTCTGAGAGGCCTTCATCCAGCAGAGGACATATAATAAAACGATGATATTAATAAATGTATCATTATTTTTTTTAATTTATGTTGCTAGGCTTTAAGTACCATTTTTGAAATAAGAAAAAAAAAATTTAATATTGTTTGCATACAATTTTTCCCATCCCACAATTCTTAACATGACAATTTTTCACCGCATATATTAGATTTTGTTTAGTTATGTGAGGTTAATTAAAATATAATAATTAATTGGGGTATTTAATTTAAAAAATATATATTATGACGTTTTTTTTTGACGTATCATTTTTTCGTCCTTTTACTCACTAACCGCAATATTGGCCAAAATGAGTTATAAATACAAACATTCATTATTCTTCTATTTATAACCAATAAGCGAATATTCCTTGTCTATTTATAGTTATTTAGTGATAAAACTCACAATATGAACATATTCAATAATTGCAAGCAATTTCGGTTCAAACATTCACACGTGAATGTTTGAACCGTATTATCTCAAAAGCACTCCAATTTCACGTAGTGATTTTTACCTCTAAAGGGATGATTTTTTGCGATATCCTTTTTTTATATATAATGTGTACCTAGACATATATGTATAAATATAGAAAAAATTATTACATTTTTAAAATTAACTTATTTATTTTTTCAATATACGCGGGGAAGAATTGTGGGAGACTTTTCCTAGACCCCAATAAAACTACCACAATAAATATTAATAAAGTATTTGACATTAAAACAATTAATTTTATGTCTTCAGTTTGTGATATGGCTTAAGAATATAATCGTTAAACTTGTTACTTCTGAACGACCTACGAGTTTTAACCCTAAACTGGAATCGTCATTTAGACAAACCTAAATGGAATTGTGGATCCAAATTGACCCAACAGCAAAATACTTTTTGCTACTTATTTGTGATGTGTATAGCATTAATTTTGTGGTTGTACATAATTATTAATTAATTTAAAAACTTTGGAGTAACTCTACGTCTACCGGTTTCGATACCACTGTATCTTCGTCAGGATGGACGCATTCTAAATTTCCATGATTTCTAGCAAACAAGTTATGGTGGAGGTAATTGACAAGTATACATTGAAATAGGGAATATATCAAGTAACCGGCTATTCATAATTTATCTGGTTATTAATTATATTGACTTTAGTGTTCAGGCATTTTTGGATTTCTAATATTTCTAAGTTATTTAATCTAAGGCCTCTATTATTTACTTGTAGAATCACAATACCGCTTTCTTTTTTAAACGTATGGCTTGTTTCTAAAAGAAGGTTCGCAAATTCCGAAGTGTTATCATTATTGAGACATCTAAAGTGTTCCTTTACTCTAACATTAAAATTACATGCCAATTTACCTATATAAAATGCCGAACAGTCATTACAATTTAGTTTATAAATACCGGAATGATTTAGCGGGTCGACTCTATCTTTGGAGTTTATTATAAGTTTTCCTAAGCTATTGTTTGTATAAAACGCGGCCTTGATGTTACTTAGCAAACTTTTAGTCAAAAGTGAAGTGTAACATAAAAAAAACATAATACAATGTAGACTAATGTAAACAAAACACAAAACTTATTTAGCTGGTATCGTGGGTCAATTTGGACCCGACAGGAACGCGTACCTCCGTTTCTTGTAAACCTCGAGTGCTAAACATCCAGCTCCTGCCGCAGTACGCGACGTAATGGGATTATCCAAACTCATGAATTCTAATGCTACGCGATTGAGAGAATTCAATTTATAATTTGGATAAATTATAGAAGTCTCACAGAGACCACTCCATTTATATGAGCAACGATTATAGGATATTTTTACAGGATTTACGGCTTACGAGCTATGTGAGTTTTCTTAAGTGATCACACTACTCAATGCAACGTTCACCAATACATCCTAAGAACATCCACACATTGTCAAGTTTTGGAAAATACTTTTCATATACTTGAAAGGACAATACTATAGACATCTATAGGGCTTCTTATGTAATAGATTTAATTTAAATCTATGCTGGAAGATGGTCCCGTTAGAAGTCTCAACAACCGACGAGCTTGCACGCGAAGATGTATGAATGTAGATGAGGCGAGAGTTGTATGTCAGGACAGAAGAGTGCGGCGCTCTATACTCTCTGGCTACCCCCATGGGGAAACGGAGTGACGGTAAGTAAGTAAGTAAGTAAATGTAAATAGATACAAAGATTTTGCAGCAGTTTCAAAAAAGTTATTTTGAACTTGGGTATTAGTATTTCTCTACAGTTTCAAAAGAGTTATTTTATAATAATTATAAACAAGAGTGTTAAGTATTATGTCTTCATTTTATTTTCAATTTTCTAATAAAATTAAAAATATTTTTGAAATTTTTGTTGGGGTTTAAACGGACCCACGATGTTGGCTAAGGGTTGAAAAAAAGTTGTATCTTGTTATAACAAGCGATGATACCAATTGATCAGCTCACACACGGGCCCGCCCCTCCCGATCCGAACCGATAAAAAGAGCACTTACGCCGGGCGAAATGACTACTTCCACCATCAACTTTACGCTTTGTTACAAAAGATCCCTTTCTCCCCCATTTGGTGGGGGGGGAGGGGGGGGTGAAGGGTGGACCCGTCGGAGGGAACAGTCAAACAGAGATTTTGTTGGAAAACAAAGCCATAAACGGACAATCGGGGCCGCGGCTCAGGAAACAGGGAAGAACCAGTGCCGTGTGTTTCGTGATAAAATATGTAGAGGTGCGATTTCCGCTGCATGACGAAGTGAAGTGAAGAAGAATACTGAATGAGAGCGAGGATATATCTGGATGTATTCTTGAAGGCTAGAGGAATCGGGAAATATGCAGTACCATAGTCAAAGTCAATCGGATAGTCAAAGAGAAACGGAACTACTCGTCGGATAACAATAACAGTAACTTCGTCAAATATTTTTTTTTAATTTTTTATTTTTATTAATCAACGCCCTAGTGGGCTTTCGCAGTACAATAAAATCAAAAGGATTTTTGTATACCTAACATAAAACACGTTCTACAGTAAATAATTAGAAAATGTAACGATATAGAATAAACAATATAAAATAAATTAACAATAGAAAAGACGCGGGTGAGATGAAAGTCTCCCACCAATAAGGCTGTCAACCTACAACATAAGTAGCTACAACATCAAACACAATCGCTACGCTTCCAGTCTGCCGCCGCAGTGCTATCATCGTCATCGCTTCACTACCCTCGCAACATACATCGGCGCCCAATATCTTCGCCACCCCCATCAGCGAACACCATTTGCTTTCGGCGGTACCGCCATCAACCTCAACTTCACCGCGTTAGGCCGGTCGCGCTTTGGATACGACTTATTACGTACGTATTCGTACGACTATTTTCGTACGTATTGGAGCGCGCATATTGATTGCGTCTTGCGTTGTCACGATCAGTTACTTTGACATTTCTCCAATGACGTTTGTGCCAAATGAATAATCTGTATCTTCTGAAAAACTCTATTATGGCAGACTTAAATAATGACAAATTTCATAACTATCTAATAGATTCACAAATTCTGGGGTAAATCGAAGTGCAACGAAAGCTCATAACATCGGAGAAATATTTAAAAGTTTTTTTGTTACATAATTATATCTCACCTTCATTTAACCAAATTATTTAACTTACAGGTATTTTCAATATCCGTCGTACGAAATCGCAAAAATTTCCGAACAAATCCGGATCGTGTCGGACATCGCATCTATACGTGCGTACCCGCACTACTAAATCGTGTAGTGTCCGATGTTCAGTTCTACCACAGTTTATCCAGAACTTTATCAGAAGTTTATCCAAAACTACTAGTTTATCGCCGGCCTGTCGGCGGGTTATTAGCCTACTCTTGATTAACATCAACGTAGACTTTTAAAAACTCACAGTCTTTGTGACAATCAACACACCTTTTAAGTAAAGCACCACAAACATAAAAAAGGCATTTTTTTCAGGAAGCGCATTTTTTTTCTAAAGCTGCGGCTGCGAGCGCGAATGGCACTGAGGGCACGGCCCTTACTGCCGCCGCCTTGTGCCCCCTTATTCTATGTCAATGTGTGCGTCACAGTGCGAGCGTATACGGCGCCGAGCACGCACGCACACATTCTAATGGGTAGCGGCCAGTTTGTATGAAGACGTATTACTGTTCTTAGTATACTGTAGTACTACTTCGAAGGTCAGGAATGTACTTGCGTATTCGTACGTATACGTACTACTCAATTTCGTACGAAAACGCATCCAGTGTGCGGCCAGCGTTACGCCACCTACATCAGTTGTCAGCACCATCTGCAGCTTCCAGCACGATCTTCACCCTAACCAATTCCTGCACCCGCTACGCACGCGACCAGGAACAAAGTTGACCACCCCAGACGTACCCAGTCAACTGCTGTCATCTACCAAGGTCGACATATTATAATTCGAAAATAAATAAACATAATAAAATTGACCGCTGTTTTCTGTTCACCATCAGATGTTTTTCAATTTGTAATACATTGTACAAAAGTGGGAACCGAAACACGGCACAAGAGTTTAAAAAAAATATACTTGCATACTCGTCCAATTACTGAAATTGTAACGCCTCGAAAATTCCCACGCTAGAATAAATTACAATTAAAATTGTGAATCGAACCCAGAACTCTCGGTGTGAGAAGCGAGTGTTTTGCCCACTGGGCTACGAGGGCATACTATCTTACATCAATATTGTCATTATGTCGGTCTCCTAGGACCTCCACTAAGTCACTTGGCGAGTGTCTTGCAACAAGCCATCAAGTATTACGTCAAAGTTGAAGAAGATGATTAGATTCTCAAGTCACACAAATGTTTAAATTATTTGGGATTCCGCCATGGGACGGACAGGCAATTAGACGAGTGAATAAATATTGGATATATAAATTGTACAACTTGGCCAATATCTCAAGCCACGCAGCGCCACTGGAATCCCAACCCTTTAGATTATTTCGCGCGCTGATTACAATTCCTACAAAGGGAAACTTTTCTTGGCCGGAAAGGGATATTATTAAATTTCTTGAATTTGATTTATAATTGTTATTTATTGCGTTTAAATAAGCCACCGCAATAGATAATGAACCTACTCTTGTGTGGACCACGAATTTATTAATGGACTCTCTCTCAGCGTAGCAAAGATCACGTTATCAAGGGTAACCGTAGTATTAATATATCAACGCGCAATGGACACACGTTGCCATCTAGCAGGGGCGTGCAGTGAGAAAATTGAAGCACGACATTTACGTAAGCATATATTATCGTACTGGCTGTAACTCGTCAAAAATGCCGTTCCTAAGAAATTAGTATATATTTATTTTTTTTAAAAAAAAAATTTTGAAAAAAAATTAAGAAAACAAAATTTACTGTTTTTTTTTTAAATAATTAATATTATAAATAAAATAGACAACAAAATAAAATCAAAAATAAAATGAGAATTCTTTTTCCGGTACCGGGAATCGAATCCGAGCTCCCCGGGTGGGAGTCAGATACTCGTACCACTACACCACAGCAGAAGACGCTGCAGTTTGCGAAGATATTGTTTATTAATCAACTGTTTTATATTTGTAGTCTATTTTTCAAACATCTCACACGTACGGTAGTGGCGTTTTCCGTAAGTCTCGGCATTCGAGTTTGAGTTTGAATTTAAACAAAACTTTCTCCACCATAATGTTATCCCAATTATAATAATTTAGTTGTCTGTCTGCCCGTCTGTCCACCGCGTAACTTCGTGTAACATCAATAAATTCGTTCGAATTCAAGGCTAAAAAAACAAATTAAACGGCCGAAGATGGAGTTTGAACTACGGGCCAGAAAATCCGAACTGGCCGCTTAATGCACGTTGCTACTACCGCCTCTCCGTGGACTGCCAAAAATATACTATAAATATTATAAATGTATACTGGGGCTTAGCAAAGACGCGAACCTATGTTCCGTCATTTTGAACGGGTTATTATAGCTAGTATATACTAAAAGAAACATAAGAAAAAATATATTAAATAAAAATATCTAAATTACAATTGCTTCAAAAATGATGTATACAGTGCGCAATATTTCCTTAATCAGTTTAAAAGAAAGTAACCCATAAAAACCAAGTTTTTATTATACTCCCTTTCTTTGTAAAATATAACAACAATTAAAGATGAATTAAAACATATAACATAACACTAAACTTACAGTAATTTAATATATTTCTAAAATGTCAGATGTTTTGAGCTTTGATAAGAAACTTCATGCTTTGAAGACTAAATTCTAAAAACATTTGTCAGTCAATTGAGATTTTCGAAATTCGTAGTGAAGGTTATTATGTTATATTCGTAGTGAAGATCTATTATGTATACCGATGGAGTAATTCAAATTTAGTAAATATTCCGCGACGTTATCGGGCCGCCGTAGTAATCAAACTTTTGTAATGATTCCAATTTGAAAAAACATTAAAATTTCTAAAAATCCAAAATTATACTGTAATTTTTTTTTTAACGAAAATTTGATAGATCTTCTTAATCGTCGCCACGAGTCTACCTGCAAAGTTTCAGATCGATTGGATCACGGGAAAAGGGTTAAAAAAACGATCCAAGGTTTTTTCACCCAGCAAGCCGGCAAGCAAGCAAGCAAGCAGACGCCACGAGTTAATATAAAGGTAGTAAAAACAAAGAAAATGTGTATATACGCTCATTTTTTAGCTTTCTCTTAAAGGTTGTTTTATTTTCTTCTTATGTCCCGGTAGGTACAATTTCATTGCACTGTGCATGATTGAATTTTGTCATATTGTTTTCTTCCTAAAAATCCCAAAAAATTTATCGAAAAATTGACTTTTGACGGCTATCACTTCAACTTTAAATCTATCAACTTTCAACTGACAAGCGCCATTCAAAAAATTGCGTAAAATAACGGCACCACTCACTTTTGGGCGAAAAACATCGATATTTAAATTTTCTTACGTCAATTTTATTTTTTCTGCTGGCAAGTATATTTTTAGCGTTTAATGTACCTTTTGTGGGATCTATATTATGATTGCTTAAAAACTGTAGTACGAACGGCGTGGTTTTGCCATTGGCAATTTCAAAAAATAAATAAATGATATACGTTAAACATTATAATTTCATTGTCTGTTTATGTAAGTAGCGCTGTATCATACAGTCCCTGTTCTATGCGATAGCCAGCGTAATATTCACTTAATTAGTTCATTCCTCACTCTATCGTATGCGCAAGGAAAATCTTTGAAGAGAATCTTTTAGAAAAATCACGTTAAAAATATTAATTTGTTTTAATAAATCGTAGTCAGATATTAATAAATTATCTTCTAATAGATACGCACTCTACAGGCAGTAGAAAGATACGAAGGATTCGATTTCTAGTGAAATCTTTATATTTTTATGATATCCGTTTTTTTCTCTGTACCTCTTATATGATTTATATTTTTTTTATACTTTAAATACCTATATAGGAATTTTTAATCATCAAACGGTACGAAATAATCGCAGAACATGATGAGTTTCAAGACCAGAATATTCAGAAAGTTGTCTCAAAGGTAAGATGCCTTGGACACACTTCACCTGAACAATTTCCAGACAAAACTTTTGCAGCGACATTCAAGTTTCGGGTGAATAAAACATTTTATACTCTTGAAAAGCAACCTCCCCAAATGTAGGCTTCTTTATGAAACACATAACTTCGTACGCGAGAGCTAGTACTAGTATTTCTAGTAATATTGTTTTTAATTTATTCTGATAAATCTTTCAAACCCCATAAAAGTAAATTTGAAAGACGGAATAAAATAAGTTTATTTATACAGCACGTTGCGTGTGTTGGAAGATGATTCTCTCTGACGCACTACCATTTCGGTGTAGTGCATTCTTGACTTGATTCCTTGATGCAAAAGCATCTAGTCGACAAAATAATTCTGGCAGGTGGATCAAACAGCAGTTTGTTAAAGTAATATTGCTGAGTCGGGTCAAATAAGAAGGTTAATAGATTGGAAACACGGATATAATGCTTTTGCTTGGTCAACAATTTGTTTAATTACACCAGAGAAGGAACATACGAGCCAGAACATGATAAGTTAGCACATCTTATCATTGATCCTCCGCCACCATGTCATCATATTCCTACTCTATTATACTTACATCTTCATTCCTACTCTATTATACTACTTGCACATCTGCACTTTTTCCCCAGAGCTTCTCTCCAGGGAAAAATGTACATCCTCATGAAGACACTCTTTCATTCTACGACCTCAGTATTCTATCCGTAAAGTGGTGACCCCCAAGTGTCGCAACAGCGTGAATCACCTTCTTACGCATGCTTTAGACACATGTTTTATACCATAATCAAATACTAGTTAATGTTTCCATTTTCTTCTTCCAGTGCTTGTGTCCATTCATAGAATACAGCGATCATGCTGGCGATTTTTTTCCAGGACCTCTTCAGCTCGCAACTTTGCGTAAGTGATTAGATTTAGGATCCAGTACTTCTTCTAAAGTTTTGTGATATGGCCAAAGTAATTTGAATTACCGGATAGTTTTTTAAGGATTTTCTTTTCATTTCGCTCCGGACCATTAAATTGACATAAGTAACCCTATCAATACAGCGTATCTTTAAAAGTCTATAGAGTCTAATTTCAAAAGCTGCATTTCGCTTTACCATTGATTCAGTGAGTGCGTGAGTTATTTGAAATTTCAGGATATGTATGGCATCGTATCATTCCCATTCGCAAATTAATTAAGGTCATGTGGAAGAATGCAACTCAAGTTTGCGCTGAACCAAATTCAATTTCCATAAAAAGTTTTAATTAAACCTACATCCCAGATAAACAATTTTATCTACATAATTCCATCTGTATCATCATCATCAGTTTTTCATTGCAATCATCCTTTGAAAATACCCCAATATTTACATACGGAGCGAAGACGTGAATCCTCACTATCAATGTCTTACGCAAATAAAAAATAATTAAGAGAAATAGAAATAGCTGGACTTGAAATATCTCTAGCAATCATAAATAAATTGAATATTTATCCTAAGAGTAACAGAAATAGGAATATCTCTGAAAGACGAAGCAATTGATGAAAAAAAATTTCAACCTTAAGATAAAGTAAATACCACAAACCAAAACAAAACAAAAATACAACACCAAAAATATTTTAAAGTTCCCTTTATTAGCCGATTAGGCTAACGAGTACTTCGTACATCAAAATTGCCGGCACTCACCAGCGTGACACAGCCGTCCGTTCCAACGTCTGTCAGCGCCTGACACGAAGAATCAACGCGAAATCCTCAATACTTCGAAAAAGAAAGGAACAAATGTTCGCCGTCAAAACAACCAACAGTAGTCCTCTAGGGTTAATTCCAATTCTTCACCTATGCTGACAATGTGATAGTATTTTTTTTTAAATTGAATATTAATTATACTGCGAGCTACGCTTTGTACTGTAGTCTGTTTAATTAATTTTCAACAATAACGCAGTGTTATTTTCAAAAACTACAGATCGGTTAAATTTTAACATTTTTGATTTCAACTAATTTATCGAAAATATATGTTTATTATTCGCTTTTGAAATCGGCATGGCACGCTGCTGGAGCATGCATCACAATAGATGATTCAATTAGTGGAGTTGCACAAAGTAAATATTTTATTAAATCATCATGAGTATTTTTAATAGATTTTGATGGAAATATTTCTGCATTTTTTCGCCACGGGCTAGTTTTTTGCAGCCTGCATTTGAGGGTGCGTTTCTCTGGCCATTGGTTTTTATAACGTGGTCGCAATATTGACAGAATTATCAAAGAGGCGTTCTTTTTCATTATAATACTGATACAAAGATTGACTAACTAATATATTATAATGAGTTTTGGATTGGTATATACAGATATCTTGTGGGAAAGCATAGCTTAAATGACCGGTGTTATCTACAGGTAAATTCCGTGTGACTTCACCACATTCTATGTCCTTACGGAAAAAAAGAGGTTCAACAACACGAATTTTTCTTTGTTCTGGATCTTTATATCTCAAATGCCTACTACAATAAATATCAGTCTGCATAGAAATCCTTAGGTACTAATGCCTTCATTTTGGAAAAAAATTGGGATCTGAGACCATCCACGATCTATCTGGAGGCGTGTTCTGTACCGGCGCCTTTTTTCTAAATAATTTGTGTGAATTCGAATGCAACGTTGTGTTAAAAGGAGATTAATGTTCCAGCGGGCGCGCTGTCGTAAAATCTACGACAAATGTGCCTTATCACTTTCCCCACTTTTACCATTTAGTCGCAAGCATCGGGCTCCGAGCTATTCGAGGGTCAGTGCCTCTCTAAACTACAGGTGTATCGGGTGTGCTTAGAAGTTTTTGTTACTCATTGATATTTGGAAATTTCCGTTGAGCGTTAATTTTACGACAAGCACCTTAAAGTGTAAATAAATCAAATAAACAACTTCTTTCTATTTATTTCTCATTTACATGGATTATTTTATAGTTAAATTTATTTTATTTTGTTTTAAACGTGTTCCATTATGGAGATGATGAGACTACAAGATGATGAGATTTACTTTTCCTGGAGTGACAGCGTGTTTTCGGAAGAAGAAATCGAGCAACAAGCTGAAGAAAGTGCTACCGAACAAGAAAACATTTCAGACGAATCCGAAGGAGAGGAGGAAACAATGGAAGAATTTTTCATTGGAAAAAATAAATCTACTCAATTGAGAAAGACAACATACCGTGTTTCTGGAAAAACCAAGGGGATAAACATAGTCAAAATACCCACTGGCTTGACTCAAAAATCTCTTGGTATTGAAAATTAACTAAAGTAACTAACTAGCGTTCTTCCAAATTATCGATATGTCTATGATTGACGATGTTTTCTGATAGGGACTCAAATATGTATGTCGATCAGCTGTGAGTTGACCATCAATATTTTAAAGGTCGGGACGGTACAATATTAAAATATTTAGAGTGTTGTTCCGTTTTTTGGTTAATAGACAAATATATTTTTTTTATGTACCGTCATTTATCATTATTCATAACCGTACAGCAATTCCTTAGCATTTATATGAAGAAAACACCATTTACACTGAGAAAACTTGATGACGTAAAATTTACGACAAGCGAAATTAATCAGCGCGCCCGCTGGAAGGTTAAGGTTTTGTACAATCGATCATTTACATTTCTATTAATATAAATAAATAGTAGATATATAAAAAGAAAGTAAGTATACAAAGACATCCTCCTATTTGAATGCAACGCTGTGCCAAATTTTCAACGCAATCGTTGAAGAACTTTCAGAGATTATCGATTTTGTACAAACAACGTTAACATTTTTATTTATACAGATAAATATGGCACTTCATAAAAAGTCCGCATCAATTGGACAACCCTTCTTCTGTCTTTGAGCTTTCGGCAAGCCAGTCTGCCAATCCGAAAGCACCAGCTGACAACATTCAAAGCCCGCGAGAGCGCCCACCTTAATACAGAAGTTCATTTCATTTCATCGAGAAGCGCAAAGAAAATTTTATGATTTTTATAAGTCATAAATACTACGAAAGTTGGTGGAAACTTAAAACATGATTCACCCCTTGGGGGAGATACAGTCAGGGCCGGATTAGGATAGGTTATATTAAGCACTCGCACAGAGCTCGGGCGGAAAATAACTAAAAAAGTTTTGTAAGACCATGTGTACTGACCATATAATGTACAAATTAAAATATGGATATAAAAAAAACTAACCCATAAAAACCAAGTTTTTTTTTCTCCCTTTCTTTGTAAATTAAGTTTAAGATCATGTAATCAAATAATTGATTGACTGAAAATGAAACATGTCTAGACAAATATCTATGTCAGAAATCTCTAAAAATATCTCTTTATTATTTGATTTCTTCCTAAAGAACCGAAGTGTGCTGTCATCTGTGAACCAATTGTCATGAATTTTCGAAATTCGTAGTGAAGTACCTATTATACCTACCGACGGAGTAATTCAAATTTTAAATATTTCGTGACGTTATCGGGCCGCCGTTGGTAGCTTTTGTTATGATTCCAATTTGAAAACACATTAAAATTTCTAAAAATCCAAAATTATACTATAACTATTTATTTTTTTTAACAAAAATTTGATAAATCTTTTTGATCGTCGCCACGAGTCTGCTTGCAAAGTTTCAGCTCGATTGGATCACGGGAAAAGGGTTAAAAAACGATCCAAAGTTTTTTCGTTAAGCAAACAAGCAAGCGAGTTAAAAAAAAGGGAGTAATAATACGTAAGCCATATATTAATAACATATTATATACTCCAATTACTCGATATCATCCACTACCCGAGTGCTCGAGTAATTTTCTTCTACTTGAGTACTCGAGTAGAGTCCTTCTTCCTAAACCGTTAGTCCCATTTACTTGGGTTCCTTGTCCGCTTTCTACTGTAATTTCCGATGTTCCAAAATAAATGAGCTTTTATTAATTCTAATTCATGAACATGTAATAAAGAAATAGGGAGTTAATATATTTAAGCATTTATTTTCATTAAACCAATATATTGCCACGTGCCGTGGCTGCAAGAGGAATTAATAAAAATGTTGAGATTTAATACAGAATTTATTGAATACCGATTAATTAATTAAACTAACGTACAAAGTCACTTATCGCTGTTAAATGTAACGCTATTCCTTAAATTAAACTGTTTCGCAATTTTATCACTCGTAAACAGACATTTTATATTCGCTTTGACACTTTATGCACTATTCCCCAGAATAATTTCGCTTCGGTTTATCTCGCTACGTAAGAACTTTCTAGAATCGCTGTCGAATTTCCGCTCGCTTCGCATCACTGGCTTCTCGCCGCTACCGCTCGTTTGGCTGGACTGACCCGCCGCCCGCGGCTACCTTCGCTTCTGTTATCTCTATCAGACGCGCACGGAAAATAACTCAAAAAATTCCGAGACGCTTCCCGCGGTTTAGAGATGTTCCTCGCGTTTTCCAGACTATTGGAGATGTCTCTCGTAAGCCGTAGATTACGTCAGGCTGTTTTTTTTTTTTTTTTGTTTTTTGTTTTTATTTACGCTTCAACAGGCCAAGAGGCCTAATTACAGAAGAGAAATACATCACAAAACACCCAGGCTCGAGTAAATCACATTGATTAATTGTGACCTCATCGGGAATCGAACCCGGAACCCTCGGTGTGAGAAGCCAGAGTCATGCCCACTGGGCTACGAGCTGTTCTGGAATCTTCTTTAGTATTGTGATCATTTCAAACAACTATCACCCGACATGAGTGCGCGATTCCCCTTAGCCTCGTTACAGTTTATTCAAAAAACAATAAAGAGTTAAATGTCTAATATGATTTCTAGAAATCTTCTCGCGAATAATCTAAATATATCTAAACAATACAACTAAACTCACATGATTCATCACATCATAAATCGTACAATTAGATCATTTTGATTCATGAGTTAAATAGAGTGTGTTTGTCGACAAAAGATATAATATCAAGATGGGAAGGTTTGAATACGTGGTAACGCCGAACGCGGTCATGACAAGTTTAGCCATGATATTTCATCTGAACGCTGTGGATGAAGAAATTAAAACGTTTGTAAGAAACAATCTTTCTTGTATCATCATTTAATACAATGTATTTGAGCCGTAGAATTACAAAATCCGCTATGGACATTAATTTTTATTATCGTCTATTAAGTGTTGGGATAAAGATTTTAGAGATCCAGACATTGTTATTTTCAGAATCTGATTATATTCCGATTATTTTTCTTGGATCACTTTTCTTCCGAAGGAACCACGTGAAAGGTGCCCGATTCCCTGAGTGCGGAGCTGGACATGCCTGCCGTTGGTGCCATTCTCCACGGCTGAATGTGTTTACATAATATGTTTATACAAGCGTGAGCTATGGTACCACTGCCTTTATTTTCCTAATGGCGACGTTCGCATATTCTAAAAGAATGTATTTTTCCTCGCGAATAAGAAAACAATTTTGATATTGTATTGGAAAGTCAACCATGATTAATTTTAAAGGCTGTCAATTTTTTCCAAGAAACGCTCCCGCAGTAAATAAATTGTCATGCCCTATATTCTAAAAACCCGCCGACGGAGGTAGGAACATTGGGGCAATTCACTGGGGGTGGGGGAGCCATAGGGTGCACACAAATAAGACATTTGTCTCATTTGTTATATATTTTTTAATGTTGATAATGATGTTCATGACCTAATTATGATTGCGAATGGTTAGATTCTGCGATTTCTCAAAATATTTATAAAATTTTTAGGTTAATTTATTCAAACGTTCACCACAGAATACAAAAATTAATAAATTTGAGAAAGAAACACCCGGAAGAATATTTCCTTTCGAGTATTTTTAAGAAACATTTTTGACAATAGATATTGCTTTTTTTACTTTCGTTCCAAACCGAATCTCACAAGTAAAAACGTTTTCTTGTAATAAAATGCTACTTACTTACTAAGACATTACATTTTTTCAGATAATTTAATTTTCATTTTTATATTTTACAGGCTTGTTGTAATTTTTTTAAACAAGTCAACCAGGTTGTGTAGCGAGAATTTTATTTTAATTCTTATCTTGTCTATATACTATGATGGTCTGTGAGTGTTACCGAATAATATATAAGACGCCATAAAACATTTTAGATAGTGTTGTAAGTGGATTTACAGAAAGATATTTAAAATAAGCTGAATAGGTAGAATAAAAATTAAGTGTATAAAACAATAAAAGACATAGACTGTATAAGTAACAGACATAGAACAAAGGGGCAAAAAATATACCATCATTAAGAACCAACATGGCACATCATACATATTTGGGAATTAAATGGTACAATACATTGTTAACGCAAAACAAATCTCAAGGAAGAAACATTCCAAACCGACGCTTCTCGTCGGCGTCAACAAACGTATTTATCAGTGATTTTCTAAATTACAATACGGAAAAGAAACAAAAATATAAAAAAATAAACAAAATAATTACTCAAATTAAACAATCTGAAAGAATAAGAACAAATCCTTTAGTTGATAAACAGAAAATATAATAAATAAAAATATAAATTGTCCAAACGCAGAAGCTTTAACATTCCGTTTGATTTAAATATGAACACAATATTGTTAGTAATAAGTATATTGAGTACGTTTGGCTGACATTAAAAATCAACAAAAGATTTTTAATAACATATTGTACACATTTCTTTGACGTTAAAGATCAACGAAAGATTATTAAAATATACAACAGATTTTTAAAGACAGCCCTTAAGCTCTGCTCATTAAGTACTGTCATTTATGCGAGTTTAGAGATGTAGGGGTTAGCCTATACACAGCCACGGTCCCGAACAGACCATCAACACGTGCATAGTATAGTCGCGGATTTATCAGCACTCCATCTAGCGACACGAGGATACCCCGGTACCACACAAGCACGTGGCACAGGTGACATCAGCGGGCATGATGAATACTCCATGCTCCACGCGCCACTCGGACAAGCAGGAATCCTTTGTTCGTGGATCATATAAAAGAGCCTAGACCAGTACCTCACTACCCCACTTTGCTTCGTGGCTTCGAGAAGATTCGCCGAAGGCCCTGCACAAATTCTAATTGTATTTCTTCTGAATAAAAGTTGTAAAACATCTCAGGCACTTTAAACCGAGAATCCAAGAGTTTGAAGAATTCAAGAGAACGGGTGGTGACCAGAAAGCAGACCACAAACCAACGAACTTATGTTTCAGTCGAGCATATGCATGTTAAGATTTCCCATTCGTAACATAACCACTATAAAATCAATCTATTCTATGATAATATATAATGAAATATTATAATTAATGATTAAATTAAAATAAGATATTATTTTTACACCCACGAACTGTAAAATGATAAAATAAAAATAAAATAATATTTTATATACCTACCTTCGATTCGCAAATCGACTAAATAAAAATAAACTTACATGTGTTTTTAATTAATGAATTAATAATCAACCCTCAGCATGAAAGATTGACAATATATTTAAGTAGTCATGAAAACTCGGGTTTGTATAAGCAGCGAGAAATAATACTGTTTTTAAAATTGTAAATGTCCCAATTGTACTAAAAATTTTTAGAATTTTGAGTGGAACAATAATAATTATAATAATTTAAATCATTGATTATAGCTTCAGAATATACGAGTAATTCATTTTTCAGGTCATTAACATAACACTTTGTTATCTACTTAAACCCAACATTTAGATAATTAATGATAAAGACATGGTCATTAAATTTTTTGTTTATTTTTTTCATTGTGTAATTTATTTTATCAATTACAACATATCATATATCATATCATACGTCAGATTCTACGTCAGATTGAATTCCAAAATAATTCCTTTTACTAGGAATCCTTTTGAATAATTTATTTTTCAATAGTCATTCCTAACGGCCAATATATTTTAGGATAATTCCAAATGTGAATTTTTATTATGGACCCAGTGTCGCCTATAGGAGACGTAGTTCGTAAGTTGGAAAAAATCTCTCAGATCAACGTTTGGCATTGTATTATTTTACAAATTAGTTAAGCTTACCGTCAATAGACATTATAAGTGGTACGTATGTTGAATCCTAAATTTGAAATGTTTTAAGAAATGTAAAAAAATGTTCGTTAAAGATGAATTAAGGTTCGTTAATGATGAATGAATCCTATTTTGATTATGCTTTAGGTCCGAGAAGGTTATACGCAAATATAACAGGTGTAATCTTATCTCGGTACTGAAAAAGAGAAGAGTTACAAAAGATACGTGTTTTTCTTTTAAACTTATATGTTTTTTGGCAGCTCCCCCAGAATATTACATACATCATCAAAATACAGAATTCCCTATACAATAATGTCCGTCATTAACGCTAGTAAGACGTTATGATAGGCTAGATGGCGCTGTATTTACAGCCTTAATTCTTGCTATAAAACGCTAGTAAGCAGCGCTGTTTATACGCCTACACAAACTATTCCGCGATTAATTCATTTTTGTGAAATTTAATTTTAATTGGAATTTTGTAAAAAACTGAAACAAATTATTTAGTATTACAGTAATTATAGATCAAAGGTCATTTTGATAAACAGAAACGTTGAGTTTATTTGTACTGTAATGTGTGTTAATGTAAAAAAAATAATTGGTTCACCTTTTAGATTGGTTTCTCGAAAAGCTAAAATTCAAACATAAAAAGCCATTTTTACGGCTTATAGTAACTAATTATTTAATAACGAAGTTTTTCAAGCATTTCCGATGTTTTAAAAAATAAATACCTATATAACTTTCCACACCATTTTTGTCCGAAGCGTTGTCCAGAGTGATTGTACGCGGCAAAGTGACTCAGAAAACCAAGTGGTGCTCGTCGTCAAATGGTAACGAAATGTATAAAAAACAAGCCATTCCCGAGACGTATAATTTGCTTATTAAATATTAGGTCCTTACATATGAAATTGGCGTTTTGCCGTACTGGCAAATTTGATCTCAAATATCTTCTCTTTGGTAAGGAATTCAAAATCCAAATTTATACAGCTATTTACTCATGTATTTGTGTTTTGAAAATTATAATTCATTTGTTTTTTCCTCAATTGTTTTTTTTTTTGCGTCACTCAGTTTACAAAATGAAAAACTTGAAATATCGCGTTATTTACGAGTACGAGTTCCACCGTGGCACCAGTGCTGCAGAAACGGCTCGAAGGATTAATGATGTGTATGGCGACGGTGCCGCAAAAGAAAACCAGTGCGTTTTTGGTTCCAACGTTTTCGTTCTGGAAATTTCGACCTGCAGAACAAGCCCCGTGGACGGCCGGAGACCAAAGTTGATAATGAAGAATTGAAGGCTATTGTGGAAGCGGATCCATCGCAAACCACATCCGAGTTAGCTGCAGGCTGCGGTGTTAGTGATAAAACTGTTTTAATCCATTTGAAGCAAATTGGTAAGGTGAAAAAGCTTGAAAGGTGGGTACCTCACGAATTGAGTGAAGCAAATCAACAAACGCGCGTTGACTGCTGCGTTGCATTACTCAACCGGCACAATAATGAAGGGATTTTAAATCGAATCATTACCTGTGATCAAAAGTGGATCCTGTACGATAATCGGAAGCGCTCATCGCAATGGCTGAACCCTGCCGAACCAGCCAAACCATGCCCCAAGCGAAAATTGACTCCAAAAAAGTTACTTGTGATCGTTTGGTGGACTAGTTCTGGTGTCGTTCACTACAGCTTTCTTAAATCTGGCCAGACGATTACGGCAGATGTCTATTGTCAGCAACTGCAAACCATGATGGAAAATCTAGCTGCTAGACAACCGAGGCTGGTTAATCGCTCTAGGCCACTGCTGCTTCATGATAACGCTAGACCACACACTGCACAACAGACGGCTACCAAATTAGAGGTGGTTAAATTGGAATGTCCAAGACATCCACCGTACTCTCCGGACCTTGCCCCAACAGATTACCATTTTTTTCGAAATTTGGATAACTTCTTGCAAAGGAAAAAATTCAACTCCCATGGGGCAGTCCAAACCGCCTTCAAAGATTTTATTGATTCCCGTCCGAATGGTTTTTTTAGTAAAGGGATCGATGAACTACCTATGAGATGGCAAAAGTGCATAGATAGCAATGGTACATACTTTGATTAAATAAATATATTATAATAAAAAAAAATCGGCTTTATGTTCCTCCCATACTAAACGTCAATTTCATATGTAAGGACCTAATATTAGCATTTAAATGGACCAAATTTAATAAAATATCTTTAGACGCCTTTCAAAATACCTAGAAATTTCAGCTTCAGTGCTAACTTCGAATGTGCATTGATGTTTTCCAAGAAGGGTTCAGAATTAACTTAACATTAACAAGAAGTGAAGAAGAAAAGTGTCGGAATATAAATGAATCGGTCATTTGGAAAAGGTTATAAGGGTCAAAATCAAACTTTAACATAAAGCACTGAAAACTGAATATCTCAAAGGTTTTTACAAACTTCAAAGTCAAGCTCATGATTTTTTATTATTAGGCCACGTGTTTTCTTATTTTTAAAGAGTTTTTGAATTGAAAGAAAATAAAATACTGGGAATGTTTAACATTCTTCTTTTCAAACACTTCGAACAATTTTCAAACATTTGAAATATTGTTTAAAATTGTTTTAATTTATTGTATTTCAATTAGAAACATGTTCCTGCAGTGAAATTCTCATTTTTGTTCATTCAAATTCAACAATACTTATGTGTATATACTCGTGGATAAGATGGATAGATCTATAACACAAATGTGCTTCATAATAAATTTCTAATTAGAATCTGTTAAATCCATTGTTATTCGTGGTTAATACAATTTGAATAATTTAGTAAAATATTTATTGACTTTTTGACACTATTTATAGCTTTTAAACCAAACCAGTTTAAGCATATCAGACTAGTACATGGTTCAATAAAACAATATGTACTAGTCTGGAGATGTAAGATGATTAAGAAAGCTAGAGCATTTATGCAATATTAGTAGGAGTGTACACTGCACTACAGTGAGTTTTTATATAGTTTCTATTATATATTAAACATTTGCTACTACGTAAACATTATACAGACTTACTGTTTAATACCTACCCCTGTAGGTACTAAAATTGTGTATAATATGTTATACTTTAAGATAATATTGTAATAGTCTGCAACTGTCCTTGGTAATCTGTAATCAGTACGGTCAAAGAATAAATGGTGGAAAAAATTAAAAAGTATTTCAATTAAATCATTAATCTGTTAAAATTTTACAATATAAATTATTTTTTTGAAAGCGTCTAAAAGAACAATGAATTTGGCACATTCTTATGAAACATAGCTGTTCAGTGTATGTCAATGCTATTTATTCATCATAATTGTCGTCAAGGGTCAGAAGGCTCGACAAAGTGCTTCCATATTCCTCTGTCTTGCGCTACTTCCGTGTATATTGACCAATCGAGACTCATTCTGTTTTCATACAATTTTTTGGTTGCTTCTCCCAATCTAATCTGGGGCAACCCACCGGGTTTCCGAGAGGATACTTCTTGGTGTTCGTTCCTCTGGCATTCTTAGCACATGTCCAAGCTACCTCATTTGTGATTTTTCAATATGTAGGAATACGGGCTCCATGCCGAGTGTGAGCTTTATGTCGGCACATCTCACTCTGTCCACTAATGTGTCTCCCACTATCCCCGTTATAAAATTCATCTCAGCAGCCTGGATCCTAGCTCTTATTCTCTCCGTTAGGATCCAAATTCGATGGCCAACGTAGAATGCCGCTAGCTAGAAAATTCCATCTCGAGGTATTTGAATTTGCTCTTTTGAAATCAAAAATAATCAATCAATATATATATATATATATACATAAAAAGAAACCCGTGTTTCCCTATCCGCCAAGTATTCTCCACAACCACATACAACACCCACCGGTGGTTATGGTGGTGGATAGCCCTTGGTGTCACATCGAAAAGTTTGGTGGGGGTGGCTGTGCGTGGGTGGGAGTGGGTGACGAAAATGTGCTTTCTAGTACATTGTCTTTTTATGGGAAGGCCGCAAATGCTTCAGGTTGTTTCAAAATAGGCGCGCCGACTGTATCGGTGGGTCTAGAAGGTTCCGGAAAAACCTGCTCTAGAAATTTCTGGAAAGAGAAGGTTCTAGAAAATTCCCGAAAGTTCTATAAGGTTCTAAGCTGAGTGGCGGAATGTGTCGGTGTATCTGGAAGGTTTCTGTGCATTCAATAAATTTCTTGAAAGCTCTGGAAGGAGAATGTTCTAGAAGGTTCCCGAAAGTTCTATGACGATCCGAACAATGTACTAAAAATCTACGCGTGCGAAGCCGCGCGAGCACAGCTAGTAACATTATAAAAATATTCGTACTTTAAAAGATTTCGTGCTTCAGTTAAGCATTAAACCTTATTTTTGAAGTAGGTAGGCAGGACGAAACTACAATTGAAAGAAGCCTATATCTCCTATATATCAGATAAAATGTAACATGTAATTTTGTTCTCACCCGGCAGAAATAATTCAAGTAATCGATATATCAAGGTAACATCAGCACACAACACGGATCTCCAGCTGATACGTTTTCCATCCACGTATTTGAAAAACCGAAAGCATTATGATTAAGTAAATTCTTTTCTCTCAATACTTCCTCCGAAACGTTTAACTTCTAGAGCGGGGCGAGGACCCGCCGCTATTATATTTTCGTAAAAAATTTGCGGATCTTTACAAGGAAAAGCATTTCACATGAACAATTTTGAATACGGTTGAGATAGGTTTGACAAGAGGTTCATTCTTCTTCTTTGACAGTGACAGATTATTGACGGAATGTGACGTCACTCCTCCGGCTAGATAAGTTGGACAACGCTACCCAATCTCGTGGGCGCGGACGCTGAATGGGGCGCTTGTTCGTGTGTGTGGTTATACATTATTTAATGATTTTGAAATTTTTACGAAAGTGATATTTCAACGATTTGAATATTATAAAAAATGTGTAACCTGTTTTTTATTTTATTTATTTATTTATGAAACACAATTTAGCGTAGCTATCTAAGTACATGTATAGGAAAATAACAAATAAAATTAAATAATATAAATAATAATTATCATAATAATATTTACGACATATAAGAAAATACAATAAGAAAGTAGATAGGTAGATGAAATATTTTACATATATGTCATTTGAACTTTTGTACTATATAAATAAATAACTAGTATTTTACTAGGCCGGACGAATAATAAATAAATTTTTCTCATAGAAAATAATATAAAAAATGTTTCATCTGTTTCCAAATTCAGACAATCTATTCTAACGTAATATTTTTTCTTTTTATTACTCCCTTTCTTTTAACTCGTAGCGTCAGCTTGTCTGCTTAAAAACTTTGGATTGTTTTTGAAGTCTTTTTCTGTGATCCAATCGAGCTGAAACTT
>JADDOH010007633.1:0-47386 GCA_016648135.1 Agrypnia vestita
ACAATAGACATCTCCGTAATCGTTGGCCAATTTAAGAAGCGTGTAGTTAACGACACAGCACTAGATCCACCCAAACGCTTCCCACAAGTAACTTTTTTGGAGTCAATTTTCGCTTGGGGCATGGTTTGGCTGGTTCGGCAGGGTCCAGCCATTGCGATGAGCACTTCCGATTATCGTACAGGATCCACTTTTCATCACAGGTAATGATTCGATTTAAAATCCCTTCATTATTGTGCCGGTTGAGTAATGCAACGCAGCAGTCAACGCGCGTTTGTTGATTTGCTTCACTCAATTCGTGAGGTACCCACCTTTCAAGCTTTTTCACCTTACCAATTTGCTTCAAGTGGATTAAAACAGTTTTATCACTAACACCGCAGCTAACTCGGATGTGGTTTGCGATGGATCCGCTTCCACAATAGCCTTCAATTCTTCATTATCAACTTTGGTCTCCGGCCGTCCACGGGGCTTGTTCTGCAGGTCGAAATTTCCAGAACGAAAACGTTGGAACCAAAAACGCACTGTGTTTTCTTTTGCGGCACCGTCGCCATACACATCATTAATCCTTCGAGCCGTTTCTGCAGCACTGGTGCCACGGTGGAACTCGTACTCGTAAATAACGCGATATTTCAAGTTTTTCATTTTGTAAACTGAGTGACGCAAAGAAAAAAACAATTGAGGAAAAAACAAATGAATTATAATTTTCAAAACAAAAATACATGAGTAAATAGCTGTATAAATTTGGATTTGGAATTCCTAACCAAAGAGAAGATATTTGAGATCAAATTTGCCAGTACGGCAAAACGCCAATTTCATATGTAAGGACCTAATACAAAGATGATTTTTTGGTATGTAGCAGTATGGATGTAGAATTAACAATACACAAAGATATGACAAACTTAACTCAAAAACGTTTTTTCGGAAAAGTCTGGCGCTCGGGGTGCGATGTAGGTAGGTAGGTACTAATATAATGTTTTGAAAAATAAATGCCGATTGATAGTAACTCGATTGTTGATTAATGATTTTTTAAATGAATAAGTTCTCCTTTTCACAACCGGTTCGCGTGAATACATGGACATCACTGCGACATCAAAATCAAATACCCGGCGCAATTGGTTTGAGATTTTTTTTTGACAATAAGTATTTGTGTATGAATGCTCTGAGAACACAATAACTGGATTTGTCCACAGAGGGATAATTACTAATCAAAATAAATTATAGAAGTACCTATAATTTATATTTATTTATTTATTTATTTATTTGTTTACGCCCATTAGGCTTTTACATAAAGAGTATAAAATAAATTTCAAAAAGCACATACATTAAACAATATCTGTATAGCACCAAAACATGAGTATAAAAGTTAAAAGTATAAAGTAAATAGCGGCAATGTGTATAGGCTTTTACCTAAAAATATAACATAAAATTAAAAAGAACAAACATTAAACAATATAAGTTATAAGTAGCGAAATATGAAGTTTCAGGAATAGCACCAAATCATGAGTATAAAAATTAAAAATGTAGAGTAGGTAACGAGCAGCAATGCGTATAGGCTTTTACATAAAAAAAAATATATCATAAAATTAAAAAGAACATACATTAAACAATATAAGTTACAAGTAGCAAATTATTAAAAGTATCAGGAATAGCACCAAAACATGAGTACAGAAATTAAAAATATAAAGTACAAAGCGGCAATGTGTACGAAAAATATATATTACCCACCATTACATATTAACAGCTGAAGTCAGTAACGAAGCAGTATTGCCTCTTTAAGTGTAAACTTTACTTTCTCCAGACTGTCGACGAAAATGTCAATCATGCAACCATATTCATTACAAGTTCCCAATATTCTGTGTATCACAGAATTTGATTGATAATTAGTATTGCAATTGTTGCGATGGAATGTGACAATTTGTCGAGTTCTATGTGTAGAAGGGATATTATAATCGATACATGCTACAAGGTCAGGGCTGTCCAACATATTGTTTACAATTTATATTTATTACCTTTATATTTTTTTAAATATAGAGGTATGCCAGAGGTATACCAGCTGCGAAATCTATGTACAGGTACTATTTCACGAGTAGGACTACATATTATATCTCTAGCATAGTCCTTTCAAATAAATGAAAGATTTTCAGATTTGGAACATACCTATATAGAACTTCAAAAATTCGATGATGTGTGCATTTTCTTACGATGAAATTTTTTAATGTTGCATTGTGTTGAGTGATTACTTAAGCGAGTTCATACAGGTCCTAAGCTCTGGGCCATCCTATAAAGACACTTTCGTGCTACTTATATGAGAAACGTTTGTATGAGAAATAAGAAGCTATTTATACGTTTCTCATATAAATAGCTTCGTCCCTGTGAGACTTATATTTTATCTTAATTATTAATATTTTAAATTTTATGAATGTTCTTAGGTTTTCACGGCCACTCACGCGGGTACCATTTCCAAAAGGGTCAACGAGCACAAACGGGCATGCAAACTCGGTCATCCAGAAAAATCAGCACTGGCTGAGCATTTTCTGGATACCGGCCATCATTTTGCATTCCAACCAAAAATCCTTGGAAAGCCTAAGAGTCACCATGCGCGTCTTATCAAGGAAGCACTAGAAATCTACAAGCATCCGATAAACATCAATAGAGATGATGGTCTCAAATTAAAAACATCTTGGCATCCGGCGCTTCAAAGTCATTCTCGTCGCAGACTCCGCAGAGATAGTGATCAGACAACAGATGAATCATACATACAACACAATACAAACACATCATGACTTCGGCACGGTATTGCAAGCCGATACTTAACCACAACACCAACATTCAAGACAACACATCAGCCCTGATGATGGACCCTGCAATGGGATCCGAAACGTCGGCCCGAAAGGTCGTAACAACACGGCATAATACCCCAGTAAACACAAACTTGAAGATTAAATTTTATGGTTTTTCTTGGACTCCCCTGTGGCATTTACGTATAAAATAATCCAAGAACTTCAGCCGCATTCTCATTGAATGTTTTTTTTCCGTTTGACATAATAGTACCAAAATATATTTTTCCGAGATCGACGAGTGAATTGTTATTTTTTCAACCAAGTTATGAATATAATATGAGAGAATGTAGGACGTTACAAAGGGACTTTTGTTAGTGGGAGGGATAGCACGGATCATATACTCTATCTGTGTTTGTCTCTGAAAGTTTTGGCGAAAAAAAAATCTTTTTTGTGCCTTTGTAGATCTGCGTACGTGGTAGGTGGAAAGTTACGGAAAAGATGGAAAGAAAAGTAATTTTTATATATCGAATTTGAAATCGAAATATTTAGACTGAATTCACATTTTAGAGGTCTTGCGTGCGGGTGTGTTGTTACTGCTAGGCCATACTGAGGCCTCTAGGTGAACACGACCAGTGGCTTCTGAACGCATTGAAAAAGTAATGAAAACTTCGATTAATTTGTATCGAAAGTTCTTAATTATATTCATTATAATTATAGAATAACAATCAAAATAATTATGCACAGAGCATTTTCAGAAACTTACAATAGGCATGATGACAGTATTAAAGAATAAGTGATTTTAGAGAAGAAAATATTTTGAAAGAATTCTAAAAAATGATCCAGTTTTAATATACACATTGAGATTAATAAGATTTTCAATAAAATAAAAGTATAAAATTGTGCAATCCGCCATTTTAACTGAAACACCGGTCAGAGTGAAAGACGTCACGCCTCAGTACCCATCGCCGTGTCTTTGAACCGTTGCCATAGACACAATGCAACGTTTACTGAAGCTTGACGTCACTTAGACGAAATGATAGCTGCGGGCGTTTTTGTAGAAAATTTTTGTATTTTTAAAAATATGTAGATGAAAATGCAATTAGTTGCGTAAAAACTTAGTTTATATACTGAAATAATGTTATTTTCGGTAATAGTAGACGTGTAAGTACCTACAATATAGAACGTTATTTCAAAATCTGTCATCATGCCTATTCTTTCTGTAAAAAAACACTGGATAAGGGGTGACAGTGTTCGTATAAACAGCCATACACACAAACATATGTATGTATAATATAAGCAATCAGCAATTGGGTAGAGCGAACTATCTCCCGTATTCTCAGCATAACAAGGTTGTTATATAACTACCTAATACAAAAAACAGACGGGACTCACTTGTAAAGTTTCTATGAGACGTGTAAAAATATCTGTCAAACGTCAAAATTGACGTAGTGTGCAGTGTTATATAATAGCGGTGATGCCACGATTGTTACACTTTATTGCTATCTTGAGAATAGGGAGGTGTAGTGGCCGCTGGGTAGGTACATCAATTGTTCGTACAGGTACCTATATATATATATCTAACTTGTTATGATTGGCTGATATCCCGCATATGCAAAGGTAACATATCTAACTTAATTGCGTCCGCATAAGCGGTAAGAAAATCAAAATATTCGATAAGGATCAAATTTTAAAATTATTATTACAAATTGCAAATTATTGCAATTATGGCCAATAAGAATCTGTCAAAAGAAGCAAGACTAGCGGTACATAATGGCGTTCTAGTGCCAACCCTCATGTATGGAAGTGAAGCCTGGAATTGGCAAAAGAGGAATGAAAGTAGACTGAATGCGGTTGAAATGCGGTCACTAAGACGCTTGTGTGGAAAATCTTTGGTCGATAGAGTGAGGAATGAACAAATTAGAAGTGAATGCAATGCTGGCTGTAGTGTGGTAGATAGAATAAAGAAAGGAGTGCTGAGATGGTTTGGTCATGTGGAACGTATGAACGAGGAAAGGATGGTTAAGAAAATATATGAGGCGAATGTTGAAGGCAACAGGAATAGAGGGCGTCCGCGAAAGACCTGGCACGATCAGGTACTACAAGTATTTGAGGATGGCCCTGTTAAAAGCCGCAACAATCGTAGAACGTGTATGAGAAGATGTATGAATGTGGCCGAAGCAAAAGTGGTGTGCCAGGATAGAAGAGTGTGGCGTTCAATCCTCTCTGCCTACCCCTGCAGGGAAACGGCGTGATGGTTAGTTAGTTAGTTATTACAAATCAGAATAATAATATCCGCGCACGCCTTCACCTAGTTACAGATTTTCCTGCGTATCAATGCAATCGAACGAACCACTTATTTTACATAAGAATACATATATACAATACGCGAATATGGAAAAGTAATGAAAAATGCATTTGCTCTGCGCGATGCAGCCCGGCGACCCCGGTCACGGCCAGTCAAGTCCAAACCCGAAAATTAACAATTCGGCCAACAAGGCAAGCGCACAAGTCAAAATGTCATTTTGTCAAACTGTCACGACTGGGACAACAGTGTGCACAAAAAATCCTTTTCACAACGTGTATCACTATTTTTCGCGAATGAACGTGTGACGTAACCGCGTCTCGAAGAAGGCTAGTGAATAATATTGAATCATGAGTAAAAAGAGATTATGAATATGGGTGAATATATTTCAAACAATCCAAATGATTGAGCTTTTCTGCACACGACGGGTAAAGTTAAATGATTCAAACTGAGAACATGGAGGTGAATATCAATGGGCGGGACGAGGGTGAGGCTGCGGGGGATGTTTCAGTTCAAGAGTATTGATCGCCCATCCTTCTCTGTAGCCCCCGCCATCCTCCCCCACAGCTGTAGCTGTCCCCTTCTATCGCACTCGGAATCCTTTTTGCATTTTCCAGTAGGACAATTCTCAATGCTTCAGATAGCGCTATGACGATACTAAAAAAATAAATGCACCTAAAAATGGGAAAGATATGGACAGTGGGATCCGACTACATAAGAAGACCAGTTACATGAACAGTTCTTCATCAGTAACCAGAGCTTATCATCAACTGCTGTAGCGCCTGAAGCCGTATTGAAAATGTATTATTTTGTAGACGTTGACTATCATGGCGGCTTCACCAGTTTGTTTACTGTTTACTGGCCTGGAAAGTTCTACAATAAACTGGCCAAACCATTGCCCCAGGTTCTTCAGCCACGGTGGTCTCCCTCACGCAGGATGCTTCATCATTCGGGCAAGGCTAAAAAAGCGTGCAGTGGATCTCATTCCATTTGAAAGATAATCGAAGTAGTATGCGTACGAGGCACATGATTTCGTTGTGTTGGTGTTTATACCCGCACGGCTTAGGTACACATATTAATTCGATTGTTTTTCTTAAATGGAAAGAGGTGTACCTACAACCCCGACAATTACGCGTCGACAATACAGAATTAGAAATGTTTAGAAGTTTTTTTAGTTTAGTTTTTAGAAGTTTTTATACCTGACCTAACCTACATGATTGAAACTTCATGAAACAATCCATGAAAAAAATTAACTTCATCAATGAAGCACATCTTTTATGTCTGTTATATTCACAAAGCGTTACATTCAGTTTTTATTTACTTTACAGGTTTCTGAAACACTTAAATGAAATATGTTTTAATCATTTTATTTTACTTGAATCAAAGCGAATGAATTTTTAATATTCAATATCCATAAATTACCTTGAAGATAGTCTAAAGTTTTACAAAAGATAAAGTCAAAAATATTGAAAGAAAAGTGTAAAGGAAATTTTCTACTCAAAATTGAATAGAACTGTATAGGATTTTTTTTGTACACCTATATATGTTAATATATGTTGACAGCATAACTTATGTTATGTCTACTGCATGACGCTGCTTGATGTAAAATGATGTAATATTATAATACCGTGCCCACGATATAGAGATATTCAAGATTTATTTTTGTACACAACGGGGACCTTTATGTAAGCGCACAAAAATACATTTCGAAAACAAAATGAACGATATTAATACAGATACTTATAAATACAGTTCTTCCTAGATTTAGAAACGTCTGACGATTGTAAATAAGAATGGCGATCGTAGATTAAAATGATTTTAGTTCCAGACCCAGCGCTGTTGTCGTAAATCTAGATGAAGCCGTCACTCACAACTAAGTTCTAAGTTCACAGTAAACATTAACGCTTTATGATACCCCCAGCAAAATTTGCATTTACTTTTGATACCTGAAACGTAAAAACAATTTCAAAAATTAAAATATATAGTCACAACAAATAACATGTGAAATGTATAATTTATATATGTATATGATGCATTTAACGGATGAAAATAAAAACTCTATTGGATGGAAATAAAAAAATGCTTGTATGTAATTTTATCATATTTGTCATGTCAAAATTGAGCAAAATTGTTGTAAAAAGTGATATACGTGATTATAAAAGTAGAAATTGAGATATAATAAGATTATCACGTAAGAAAAAAATTTATACACAAAATAATTTATGAAGAATTTAAATAAATGGAATAAATTTAAAGATAAATGCTACAATTATTGTAAAAATATTATAGAACTATGGATTATAGGATGTATATTATAGATTATATATAACCAATATATCGTAAAAGCATTACTGTATTATAGATTATGGGAAGTAAATGTAAATATCTATTTATAATTTAATGTTGAATGTAATAAAATATTAGACTATAAAATGTAAAATATAGGTAATGTAAGTATAATATTACACGAATTAACCAATGAAGCCTAAAATTGCCTCAAAAATAACGAAAATAGAACGAATGCGATGGAAATGGTAGAAAATGTATGTTTGATAGAGTAAATAATAAACAAATCAGGACCGAATGTCAGTCAATAAAATAAAGAAAGGGTCACATAGAAGGCTTGGTCACATGAAACATATGATTGAGGAGAGGATGGTGAAGAAAAGTTAGTTAAGTAGACGGTTAAAAACAAAAATGGAAGAAAATACACCTTCACACAGAAAGAAAGAAATCCGATGAGAATATATGCTATTGATGAAATTGATGATCATCTGAAAGGTAAGAAAACTTTAATTTCCAAAGAATGATTATTGTGTTTACGCACATGAGTATGTGTAGCGGTGTCCTTTTCTTGTTCTTTTTTAAAATTAGTATATAAAACTCATGTAATCCGAGGAAGCGGATATGATAAAGGGATAAATAATAAGTTATCGATTCTCCTAAAACTAATTACGTTAGCTATCAATAGAATTGCATGTATTTTCCTGCCATTAATTTAGTACTTCGTAAAAATTTACAAATACAAACACACAAACTGACGAGACACGTAAAAAGGGCGTGCATTACCTATTTTCGGTAAACCGGTTTACCGGTAAGTATGGCTGAATCCATTACCGAATTTCCGATATATCGACTTTTTGACTCGAGACTCGACCGCCATTGGTCACTATTATATTTGCCGTATCATCGTAACGCGAGATTTATTGTTATCGCAATAAAAGATCAGGAAGAAACTCAGCGTGTTTAACACTTTCAAATATCACAGGTGTTATTTATTTGATTAAGTCTCATTACCAGTATTTTGGCAACTAAGAAAAATCGTATTTTTATTTATTCTTTCTTGTAATTATATAATTATATTTTTAAACTACGATGTTATGTAAGAAAATTTTTAACGGGCAGGATCGAAGACGATCGGACAAATATTTCGTAGTTTAATGACATAGAAATTCTCCTTACCGTAAATTTGAGGAAAATATTTACAGTTAGCATTTGATTATATTAAAACAATTCAGCCAACTGTCAACTACTGTGGAATCAGAGAGTGGATTTTCTAAAATTTAATTCACTGTGTCTTAGTGACTGTATTGTAAAGGCTTAATTTAGTTACTCTCTCGAAAGAGACTTATTACAACTTGTGTAGGTACCTACTTTATGTATTTCGTAATATTTTTTTATTAAATGGTAATTTTTTTCTTGTTTCATGCCGTAATAATCAGCTTTGAATGCCTCCACAATTATTGAAAAATTACTGGTAACCCGGTGTCGATATAACCATTTACCGGTAACTCTATTTCTCGATAATTTTGTACGCCCTGATCGCGAGATTGTGAGTCTTATCGCTTTTGCTTTGATTGTCGTTTATTGTTATCGCCCGCCACAAGTGGCACGGAGGCATCTAGTTCAATGTCCCCGCAGAGAGGAGGCTCGAGATTCGAGTGCGGAGAAAGTGGAGCAAAGCCGTAGTTTTTCATCGCATGAGTCATTGGTAAACAAACACACGGCCACGGGCCGCGGCCGCTGCGCGATGTCGTCAGTGGTGTTGCGGAAAAACAAGATGGCGAAGGCATCCGCTCGTTTCCACACCGCTCAATTAGCATTGTGGAAGTCGAGAAACGAAACAAATTGGTATGCGGAGGTTCTCCTTTCGCGGCTATTTTACAACACGCTGTTGACTCATCGTCGGTGGAGGAGACTTCGCAACGGAGAATGTTATTGCGCAATATCGACTGCCCAAGGATCAAGGCGGGAACTCAAATTAGTCACCTTTTGAGAAGAAACATTAAAGTTTTAATTCTTATCTTCAGTCTATCTTAACAAAAAAATATGTATAACAGTGAAATATATATATTTATTTATTTTATTTGTTTACGCCCATTAGGCTTTTACATAAAGAGTATAGAATAAATTTCAGAAAGCACATACATTAAAAGTTTCAGGAATAGCACCAAATCATGAGTATAAAAATTAAAAATGTAGAGTAGGTAACGAGCAGCAATGCGTATAGGCTTTTACATAAAAAAATATATCATAAAATTAAAAAGAACATACATTAAACAATATAATTTACAAGTAGCAAATTATTAAAAGTACCAGGAATAGCACCAAAACATGAGTACAAAAATTAAAAATATAAAGTACAAAGCGGCAATGTGTACGAAAAATATATATTACCCACCATATATATATAACGAATATATATAACGATATATATATATATATATAACGAAGTTGAAAATATACATTTTCAACTTCGAGGATTGATAGAACTAGGTACTCTCTGGTACAACTATAATCACGTTGTCATAAGTATATTTATTTCAAAGAAATGCAAGTACCGGCTGTTTGCGTTAGTAAAAATTGTATAGGTACTACAGATACCTACAAGATAAGAAATATAATGCAATACATATGCTTGTTTATAGTAATTTAAGCTGAATTAATTATAGCTAGCACACAATGTGGCATGTAACAATGTAGATAGGGTAATGATGGTCATTATGCGGTATAATCATATATGTGGGAACCTGCATACATAAGTGTATGGTGGAAGGTGGGACCTGAAAGGCTCCAGCCTTAATAATATCTTCTGATAAATCAATAAGCTCTTCACTTGCTTTTGTTGACATTCCAGTTTGTATATTGTCTTGAAATGGATTACAAATCCACTTTATCCTGTTGAACTTTTTCATCTCTTCTTCGAAGTAGGCGTTAAAGCTATTTTTTAACTCTGTTGGAATGGAGTGGAAATTGCGGACACTACATTGATATCTGGATGCACTTTGTTGTCTATAATAAACACGACACGACCCGGACGAGACGTGTTGCGCGGTGTTGCGACTGCGATCCGCTCGCGACCATAGTTTGGGAAATAATGGTTTAGAAAATTGCCTGTTTTGTGGACAATAAAGATTAAAACCCTTTGGCGTATTCTCCAACGCCGCCTATTAGAGAATAATATGATGTAAGCACATTATATAAGAATACACAAAATAATGCATTTTACATACGCAGGGTTAAGGGCCTATTTTAAATATTAGGTCCTTACATATGAAATTGGCGTTTAGTATGGGAGGAACATAAAGCCGATTTTTTTTTATTATAATATATTTATTTAATCAAAGTATGTACCATTGCTATCTATGCACTTTTGCCATCTCATAGGTAGTTCATCGATCCCTTTACTAAAAAAACCATTCGGACGGGAATCAATAAAATCTTTGAAGGCGGTTTGGACTGCCCCATCGGAGTTGAATTTTTTCCTTTGCAAGAAGTTATCCAAATTTCTAAAAAAATGGTAATCTGTTGGGGCAAGGTTCGGAGAGTACGGTGGATGTCTTAGACATTCCAATTGAAGCTCCTCTAATTTGGTAGCCGTCTGTTGTGCAGTGTGTGGTCTAGCGTTATCATGAAGCAGCAGTGGCCTAGAGCGATTAACCAGCCTCGGTTGTTTAGCAGCTAGCTTTTCCATCATGGTTTGCAGTTGCTGACAATAGACATCTGCCGTAATCGTCTGGCCAGATTTAAGAAAGCTGTAGTGAACGACACCAGCACTAGTCCACCAAACGCTCACAAGTAACTTTTTTGGAGTCAATTTTCGCTTGGGGCATGGTTTGGCTGGTTCGGCAGGGTTCAGCCATTGCGATGAGCGCTTCCGATTATCGTACAGGATCCACTTTTCATCACAGGTAATGATTCGATTTAAAATCCCTTCATTATTGTGCCGGTTGAGTAATGCAACGCAGCAGTCAACGCGCGTTTGTTGATTTGCTTCACTCAATTCGTGAGGTACCCACCTTTCAAGCTTTTTCACCTTACCAATTTGCTTCAAGTGGATTAAAACAGTTTTATCACTAACACCGCAGCCTGCAGCTAACTCGGATGTGGTTTGCGATGGATCCGCTTCCACAATAGCCTTCAATTCTTCATTATCAACTTTGGTCTCCGGCCGTCCACGGGGCTTGTTCTGCAGGTCGAAATTTCCAGAACGAAAACGTTGGAACCAAAAACGCACTGTGTTTTCTTTTGCGGCACCGTCGCCATACACATCATTAATCCTTCGAGCCGTTTCTGCAGCACTGGTGCCACGGTGGAACTCGTACTCGTAAATAACGCGATATTTCAAGTTTTTCATTTTGTAAACCGAGTGACGCAAAGAAAAAAACAATTGAGGAAAAAACAAATGAATTATAATTTTCAAACCAAAAATACATGAGTAAATAGCTGTATAAATTTGGATTTGGAATTCCTAACCAAAGAGAAGATATTTGAGATCAAATTTGCCAGTACGGCAAAACGCCAATTTCATATGTAAGGACCTAATATTATCTATTTTCGGTATGAATTATCTATTTTTCAACAAGAGCGACAAGAGCGCGAGCGGTAAGTAGTTCATGCTGCTCTCTCACACTACCATTTTCTTCTTGATTGCGGCACCCACGAACACGCACGCTTTTACCAAGTGTTACCAGTTATTTCTTTTCCGTGGCCCCCTTACTTTGTACGTAGAGGAGAAATTCTTTATGAATCTTCTCCAAAATGGTGACCAAACGCCAAAAATTCCTCTCCAAACACTTGTCACAGCTTCAATTCAAGGAGAGAAAAAAATCAGTCCTCTTAAATGTACCTACTCCATTCTGCTATCACATTCCACGTCTAAATGATTTTCTTTTTAATTACAGAATCGAAATACATCACAAAATACCCAGGCTTGAGCAAATCACATAGATTAATTGTGACCATATCGGGAATCGAACCGGGAACCCTAGGTGTGAGAAGCCAGTGTCATATCCACTGGGCTACGAGGGCCGCCAATTTAATACAGGTAGGCTCCTTCGAAACGAAAAATGTCAACGAGTTTCGAAATCTTCTTTCCAGGGCAGTGCATTCGTGTTATTGTTGAGTTTAAGGCATAGCTATTACTACGGGTAACTACAAAGAAGACTTCGTGTTGTCTCGTTTGTGTTGGCATATTATACGAGACCATCTGACAAGTTCAGGACAGTCCAACATACTGTTAATAATTTTAAATAGAAATACTATGTCGTCTACCTATGTCGTACATATCTTCTCTCTGCTAATTTAATAAAATAAAGTAGGTACATTCATTAACTGATCATAATGTTTCAGATTATAAGCCCATTATTCTCACACTAACTTACCATCACGCCGTTTCCCCATGGGGGTAGGCAGAGAGGATAGAGTGCCATACTCTTCTGTCCTGACATACAACTTTCGCTTCATCTACATTCATACATCTTCGCATGCAAGCTCGACGGTTGTTGAGGCTCTGTCACACTCGTATTCGATATTACTTTCCGTAAAACATTTTTATGATAAAAGATCAAGAAATAAGTTTTTTCTGACAACTGTCTCGAGTGTAGGAGCCAGCGACCGCCAGACTTACATCATAGTATCAAACTTGAAATATTTTCTGTACATGTAAAATGTAAAATGTACTAAAACCATCGAACTCAAATGTCGTAATATCTAAACCTTATTACCTACTATAGGGTTTGATACTATAACGTAAGCCTAGAGGCCGCTGGCTCCTAGTCTATAAGAAAGCCGACTTCGTCTCGCTTTCTCTTTAGTCCTATTCTATCTAGCAAATAAATAACGCGTATTTAATATGGTATTGTTAATAAATTAATTGTTTTGATATATGTAGCAGGAAACATACGTAGAATATATAAAATTTTAATCTGAAAAAGTGAAGGCATGACATTGTATTCTGAACGGCATACAAGGTAGGTATCGAACTGAATTGTCATATATTTTCTTCGGTTTCAATTATTAGCTGTGCCCGCGCGGTAGATTTTTAGTACACTGTTTGGATCGTCATAGAACTTTCGCGAATATTCTAGAACATTCTCCTTCCAGAACTTTCAAGAAATTTTCAAATGTACAGGAACCTTCTAACACACCAACACATTCTGCCACTCAGTTCAGAACCTTAAAGAACTTTCGGGAATTTTCTAGAACCTTCTCCTTCCAGAACTTTCTAGAGCAGATTTTCCCGGAACCTTATAGACTCACCGACGCAGTCGGCGCACCTATTTTGAAACAATCTGAAGCATTTTCAGCCTTCCCATAACAAAACAATGTGCTAGAAAGCACATTTTCGTCACCCACTCCCATCCACACACAGCCACCTCCACCAAACTCGCATATTTTCGATGTGACACCAAGGGCTATCCACCACCATAAAACCACCCGTGGGTGGTTGTGGCTGGTTGTGGAGAAAACTTGGCGGGTAGGGAAACACGGGTTTCTTTATATCATCCATCCACCAGCTAACTCGGACGGTCACGAGACTTCTCAGGCACGGTGCGTGCTTCTCATGGAGTTCCAGGCGCTGGTCGTTGCTGGAGGGTGTGTCGGTGTGTGTGTGTGCGTGAATAAGTATGAATGAATGTGCGTATGATACGTGTGTGTGTGAATACCTGACCACTTGGAGAGGAATCTTCAAAACAAAGACGGTGCATTACAGAAAGGCTTACATTTAATCAAATCGGTATAAAACAACATTGGCAGCGAACGTTGACTCTCCTTAAATCTTATAAACAAAAGTGGGGTAAACAAATTAAGGCAAAAGGCCTGATAGAAACTGCCGAAGGCGGGCAAACGAACACAATAAGTCAGTGATCACAGAATTTAAATTAGTAAAATAAAACAAAAGTTCTTTGGTCGATGAATATTGATTCGGAGAGGACGAGAACTCCGACGCAGCGAGATGACCCCCGACTGCAAATATTCCATTGCGCCTTTGTCGGCGAGCACCCGACGTGGTGTCGCAGGAATGATAATTAAGGGATACCCACTTGGTGCTTCCGACGGATCGAGATCGTACTTTCATTTGGTTCCATCGAGAGCCGCCATCGGCACATATCGTCAGCCTCGCCTCCCTCGCCAGATGACTTGGCCATGGGCACGCCGGCGCACGGCTGATTTGGGGTCCAACATCGTCGAATCGTGACTCCAGGAGAAGCCCGGCAATCTCCGACGACAATTTAAACATCGCCTCATCGGGCGAGCGTTACGGCATTGTCCACATCATACAGACGGGTCCTAGAAAGGTACCATATTACACTATAATAATATATAATAAAAAATAAAAGTGAAATTGGCAGGCCTGCCGGGTACCAATCGCACGCTCGGATACAGGCCTTTTTAAATCGCCGTATTTAAGGTGGATAAGTGCGATCGTATTCAATTCAATTCAATTCAATTCAATTCAATTCAATTTATTTCATGATAATATGTACATGACAAACAAAATGTTTAAGGCATACATATTAGGAAGTACATATAACAAAAATGAAAATATTTAATAAATTAAAAATAACATAAAACCTGGTCAAAGGTGTAGGAGAATCCCGCTTCGGAAAACCCCCTCAGACACATGGAATATATCAATACCCAAAGCGATTTTGTTCAGCATAGCTGTGGCTCTTCCAACAGGCATAACCATCGGCAGGTTGGTCCTGTATATTGGAATGTAAAACAATCTATGCTGACGATGTCTAGTATAATTATCAGGAACATACAAACCAATGCTCTGCATAATTTGAGGATTATCGATCATACCGCGCAACAATCGATAAAAATGTGTAATCAAATACACATTCCTTCTAGTCTCTAAACTATTGTAGCCAAGCATACCCTGGAGAAACTCGGTTGGTAAAGCCAAGGATAATGCCCGTACTCTCTCATGTATTTGATCACACATCCTCAATATTATATATATATATATAATATATATATATATATATTTATATAGATATACACACTTGAGGTTTGTAACAAAAGTAAATTCTGGACCGTGATGAGTGCGTATGCATTACAGAGTTCAATTGAGTTTAAATTAAAATAATGTTTCCGTAAGTTTATTATTAACTAGCTGTAACCCGTAAAAATGACGGAACATTGGTTCGCGTCTTTGCTAAGCCCTAGTATATATTTATAGCATTTTTGGCGGTCTACGGAGAAGCGGCGTTAATCGACCGGTTTGGGTGTGGTGGCCCGGGGTTCAAGCCTCATCTCGGGCCATTTTTTTAGCCGTGAATTCGAACGAAATTATGGACGTTACATGAAGTTACGGGGACAGAGAGACAGACGGACAGACGGACGGATAGACGGACAGACAACGAAATTATTATGTTTGATAACATACGACGCACGGTGTACATAACCGAAAGCATTTATCAAGTGCATTTTGTTGCAAGTTGTTGTATTACTGTCTAGCGTGAAGCGGTCATGGGCCTCTTGGCCTGTTGAAGCGTAAAAAAATTGCCGTTATCTGCCTTCTATATTTAATTTAATTAATGAACATTTTTATTGACTTAAGTTTTCAGATTCCGCGAAATTGCGTTTTACATTATTTTATTTTTTATTACAGAATTTACGGTCAATGAAAATGCATCAACCATATCAATCATGTACATCACTGTGATAACCTAATCAACTTACGCTCTATGTTAATTAAAAAAAAACACTTGTCTTTGAGTATGATTGCATATTTCAAAATATATTTTTAAAAACATTTTGTGGTATTTTAAACGTTACATTATTGGTATATGAAATAATTTATTGTCGAGCTTCCTCTTCACCATCTGTTCATCTACCGTACCTGCTCAAATAAGGAGGGAATAGAGGAAAATAGATCGGTATACGAATGAAATTTTACTCTTACGTCTCAGGCCCGGTTGTTTCAAGTTCGATCAAAGTAAGCGGTCGATAAAAGCATAGATTTTTACGAAAACGGATCGTCTGATTGGTGGAGAACGTAAAATTTCAGTTTAAACTCTACGCTTACTTTGATCGAATTTGAAACAACCGGGCCTCAGAGAGTTGGCAGTAAAACTCGTATTTTGTTCTGCGCAGTAGTTAATAAATGACATTCCATTCCGTGCTTCACCATCCTACAACTCTTTCATGTCAAAATCTTCTGCATATTCTACCGTATTTCTACGACCTTTCTGGCCGACGTTTCGGATCCCATTGCATGTACAGGGTCCATCATCAGGGGTGATGTGTTGTGACGTTGATGGACCCTCCGATGGGATCCAAAACGTCAGCCAGAAAGGTCGTAGAAACATGGCAGGATATCCCAAAAAACTCAAACCAGAAAATTGTAAACGGCCATGAAAACTTAAGAACATCTTTGTCAGATTACGAGACAAGTTTCATCCTTGTACATGCGCCCTTAGTCTATTCTCTGATTTGTCAATTTTGCATCATCATTGTCTTCTTAATTGGGTCCTCCCATTGCGTGGCCCAGGTAGGTACTCCTGTTTTGATGATGAATGGTACTCTAGAGGGTATGGCTTATCGTCATCATTTTGAGTATCTAATTACTAATCAGTATTGTCCAGGTGACCTTGGGATCCGCCTGCCGTATACCCACATTTCAAATGCCTGTATCGGTTCATCACGGCTACTTTTTCCAGGGTCCTTGCTTGCATCCGTATAGTAACATCGACCGAACATAGAGCTCCGGAACTTTTATCCGAAGGCCCAGGTATTTGTATGTTAACATGGCCTTTTGAAGGCATTTCTGGCCATTTCGATGCGGGTTTTATAATCTCTTCGCCAGGAACCGTATCTTCATTCGCCCAGCACGGTTATCTCTCTCCACAATATTTCCATTCATGTTAGGTTCAGCGGTCCTACGTTTATTCTACATACGTAGTGTGGTCTAGTTTCTTTTTATTAAAGGAAAATAAACTATTTATTACAAATAGATGCAGGTTGTATGTGGGGTATAAAAAAGCAAAGGCAGTAATATCCAAAAAAATATAATGTTGTGAATGCAGTCACCGAGTATTACTAATTTAAAACGTATTGAATTTTTGATTTTATGTATCTATATCCCATCAAAATCATGTTTCCTATAAATTTATGGGCTACGTTTTCTTTAAAATCTTGAATTTAGCACATTATAAATTAGTAATGATCGAATTTTTTTTATATTGCTGCCTTTGCTTTTATACCCTACTTATAATGTAATGTAAAAATTGGCATGGGCTCAACAATATTATTTATAAAGAAAAAAACTGAATGATAAACGTTGAAAAATTAATAAAAATTAACAATAAACAACTTAAAACTTTTAAACCAGCGTCCTGCCAGTTGAGATTTTAATTAACTATATTTAGCTCACTCAGAACTTTGTAGTAAATTATTATTAATTTATAAAACACAATAACTGTGGAATGTGTCGTTAACTAAATATTGAAAATTATTCATGTCTACGTTACAGATATTTAAAAAAATAAATGATTTTTCCAAAGAAAAAGGTGTATATAATAATATAATTGAGTAATTTTGAAATAAGCGTGATTAAATTGTGATTTCTTTTGATTTATCATGCGTGATGTTGATGGATCGGGCAATACTATTTCAATTGAACATAATTTCCTCACATCAATCAAGGACATTATTTTTTCTTGTACCAAAACAACCAAAACGTACACATTTTATTTTCAAATCATATCACTCCAATTCCCTCCGATTTTTTTTTCGTTTCCTTAGAGTCTACGGTACTCTGGGTACTCGACATGTGGCTAAACCGCCTAATCTACAACTACAAGTGCGACAGCTCTATACCATGAAACTTTTACAAAAATACTTATTATGATAAACGTCGTGTGTTTTATAATTTTACATGAATTCGAAAGGGTAAAAAAATTATGCAAAAATCCACTAAACATTTTACGTGATATTTAAAAATTTCTAATTAATTAGGTGCAACAATTTATGCACAGTGCCGCCTTATTATAGTTTTAAAATTAGCTGTAGTAAATTAGAAAATTACAATTTAAATAATATTTATTTATATACAGATCATAATTTGGGTAATCTAATTCCCTTCCTCACCTTTGTCTCCGTCATTTAGAGACGCCAAAGCATATAGGGTGACCATGGTGTAAAAATGCAAAAATATTTTATTTTATTTTTAACATTACCACATATTTATATAGGTATTTTAAAATCATGTTCATAAATTTAGATTCAGGGCAAAGGACCACTTAAACAAAATAATTCGATTTATATATTTTATTAGAAAAATAATATAAAAATCAAAATACTCTATATGAAAAAATGTATTGAAAATTGAATATATTATCTAGGAAAAATGACAAAAAATAAAACAAATATTTAAACGAATCTTAAAAACTATAAGTATGCATCACAATCAGATATGTCATCATTTTCGTTATCAGACACATTAAAAATTAAATTACCATCATCGGTGAAATCGTCAAATGCAATATCCCGCTCCCAATATTGGCGTTCTATTTTGCATACAGATATTACCCCACTAAATGCTAGTGATTGACGACACCTTTTCTTTTACTAATTTTTTGACGGAATTCAATGTCATGTCGACATTTCTAGACCCTACATGTCCCTTTACGATTGACCAAATGTTTTCTATCGCGTTAAGGTGATATGGCTTCCGCCATATCACCCAGACGTAATACGGCATGATCACTTTCGATGAACAGCTTGTCGACAGCGAATTTCTTGAAAATGTCTTTATTTAAACATATTAGCCGATATAATTCCGGTTTAAGCATATCATTTGTAAAACAAGTATCCTTTTGAGTTAACCACTCTATCATATCGGCCTTCTTAGAATTCGATGTCGGTGCTGGATTTACCAACTTGTGGTATGATGCATTGTCAATAACCACCACAGACCTGGGTTCTAGATTGGGGATCAATTTTTCCGTCAACCATTTTTGATAATTAGTAAAGTTCATGTCATCGTGGTAATCACCAGTCGTTTGGTGGGATTTATACATAGTAAGGCTTCAGGTATAAAACCTTTTTCACTGCCGGCATGCACAATAATAAAACGGGATCCTTTTGATATTGAGATTTTCATGCCTTCACCTGATTTGTCATTCCACGAAAATGATGACACATGGGTTGTATGAACATAAGTTTCATCTGTGTATTACTATTGTCCTGCCTTCTTCACGATACTTCCGCATCGCTCTCAAATAGGATATCGTTTTACAAACGATGTCTGGTTTTTCTCGTAATACTGTCCTTTGTTTTGCACCACTGAAATCCCATATTTTTCAAAATTCTCCTCAGTGATGACTCGGAACCGTTGAAAACGACGGCATCTTGTAGGACGGGCAATAACCTTGTGATTGTAGGTAATATTTTTTCCTTCAAATGAAAATCATATATACTCCTTACGGTTTTGGAAGACACACTAGTAGCTGCCGAATCTTCTTCAATAAAAGTAAAACTGAAAAAAAACATTATATATATTAAAACTTGACTCTTTTTAGGTTTTATTTAACTCATATGTGTCGGTGATGTAACGTAGGTCTACCTGTCATACAAAATATGAAATATCTACCTTATTTACGATAACTAAAACGTCACATTTTTTTTAATCATCGAATAGACACTTTCACACCAAAATTACTAAATTAAACTGTTAGGAATGTACAGATTTTTTAATTAAAAAATATTTATTCATTACTCTCGTATTTTCGGCCAGTGTGTAAGAGAGAGCAGTATATTGTGCATCGCAGTTAAATCGAGCAAGAAAGAGCACGACAATACCATACATTTCATGTAGGACAGAGATGGCGGTTGCTTGGGTTTCGGCGAAAGACAAAACAATATAGAAAGAGTACGATAGAGTCGGGTAACACGTGCTAGACAAAGACGGAGTGCATGCGACTGAAGCGAGCAGGCGACCGCGTCGTTGTATTCAGTTGCTTTTGAAACGTCGGCGGAAGCGTACGCAAATTCGATTTGCCATGATTTTATAATAATTTACTAAAATAATGCAAATATGTATATTTATCTTATATAATTATATAAAGGGACCTTTAAAAAGTCTTATCTGTATTGTATATATGTATATTTTATCACATATTAAAAACTATGCCGATTTTTAATCAGGTAACGCTGTGTTACTCCACCGTCCCCAAAGTTTTTTTTTGGCACAGTCTTTTAAGAGTTAAATAAAAAAATATGTTATATATTTCTCTGACCGACATTGTTGCTCAGAGAAATAAAAATAAAGTAGTTAAAGTCTCATTGTTTAGCGAATATATAATATTAATTACCTCCATCAATGCTGCTTTACGTTTATTCTGCACGTTTTTATAAACATTTAATATAATTTCTTTGCTTTGTCCACACAAAGGTCTTCCTCTTCCTAATTTCATAGCCTCAGACATGGTCACCCTATTTTTCTTCGAGCAAACGCGCGTCGTTCCTCTTCGACAGTTGAAGACATACTAAAAGATTTATTGCGGGTTCTCACAACATGACATTAACCAATCACCAAAGGGATATCTACTAACACATTTACAGAACTGCATATTATACAATTTTTTTGTTTATGTTTTAGTTTTGGCATTCTAAAGTGGCGGGGTCTATACTATTTGTAGTGTACGATGATGTTTTTATCAACATCGGTGATGTAGATGTAGATACGAACATTGCGGATGTTGGTATCTACCTCACAGATTGAAAGTTATAATCGAGTCGACTTACTATATGTAGAATGTAGTTGAATATTAACAATAATATAATAATTCGATCGTATTCTGAAAATATCAAGATTATTATTTGGTTCTCAAAAATAGAGTTATCTAGAGACATCTGTCAAATGTCAACATTACTATCATTGTGATAGTAATGTTGACATTTGACAGATATATACAGAATATTGGCTTTAATTTAGTAGATATTTCAACTCTTTGGTTGAACACATTAGTAGATGTGTATGAAACAAACTGATTTCTGTAATAGTAAAATAAAATTAGTACCTACTTACATTATATAATTTTAATTAAGGATAAATTATAGAAGTCTCACAGAAACTAAGCTATTTATATATGAGAAAAGTTCTCTGTGATTCTTCTATAATTTATCCTTAATTAATTAATCATCTCTCCGGGGATCAAATCCTGTAACTGTGCTCTTAGAACATACTTTCATATAAAAAATATTGTTAAAAATAATTATAAAATATTCATCAAAAACTCGTATTATAGACAATATTCCAAATTTCTATGACTGGTTTGTGTGATGGTATGTATGGCTTCGAAATGTCGAGCTCGTTTATTTAATAAAATAAACGGGTCTTTTTTAAGAATACCCAGACATCGTGGAGGTCTAACATTACAATCCATGTATGTGTAACAAAATATTGATGTACCTATTTTGATTTAAAATAATTTCTATGCCATTACTGTACAACTATCGGATTTTGAAAAGTGATATTGCACCATTGTTTATGTAGACATGACATAGGATGCTATTCCTGTTTACCGTCTTGGGTTTTTAATGACTAAAATGTTTATAAATTCCTTACACTCCAAATTCCCCTTACTGAACACGTTACATTAACAAGACCATGTATGCACTCTCGATTACTTTCTAAATGTCTCATCTAAAAATGTGAAAGACGTAAACGTAAAGCAGGCTTCAATTTCCGCTTCCTGTCTCCCAAAACCCAAGTTTTTAATGATAATTGTTTATGAACTTCTTGTACTCCACATGTAGATTCACGACTACTTTCTAAAGGTCTCATCTAAAATATCAAAAGTCGTAAATGTAAATTAATTAAATAATTACACGGGCATAAATAAATATGTCCCATTTTTGAGTGATGGGATAGAAATCACCGAATAAGACGGACTGTCATAAATCTACGTCTTGTTTGTTTTTTAATGTTGGAGTAACAATCACAAAAACAATCTTGTTATTTTCAGAATACGGCTGACTACGTGCATACATAATTATATATTATGCACGTTTCACCAAGCTACGTACGAGTAAAATGCAGTGGGCTATGCACCTATGCAGTGGACCCATTCATTTTCGCTATTGTCACAAATTCATCAGACGATGAGACAAGAAGCATAATATCTGAGTTTTCAAATGTCGAAATTACTTTTAATCATCTTTTTTGTCAACCTTACATATTTTTCCTTTCACTGAACATTTCTAATGCCTATGTAATGTACGAGATGGAATGCCAAATTCCCGTCTAGCTTTGATCACGCCTTTTTGCCCACATTTCACTTTCACCGTAGTTATGCCCAAGTTAAATTAATGCCATCTCTGATATCTGTGAGAGATTCGTGAAATTGTCGAGCCATATTATCGCGTTGAAAATGGGGCGTTTTTTTAAACTACGCTGTACAACGCCCCACGACTATTTTACACTAAAATTGATTACGTTCAATAATTATGATAATCTTTATTTATTAGGTGGCTACAAAATTTTTTCAGTAATACCATTACACAAAAAAATACTATTAATATTACTAAAAAATTCAGAGAGGTTTCTAACAAATAAAACAATTAATAACATCAAATTAGATATTTTTACATAAATATGAAAATATAATTTAAAAAAAAATCAAATACCTACGTACAATTAGTATCCCCGTGGTTGCGTAAATACCGCGCGCGTCTGTGAATTTGTGCGTTCAAATGTTTTATTTATTTATATTTATTTATTGATTTGTTTATTTAATTTTTTAATTTACATTTGTTTTAATATAAGTTACTAATAACTGCCACACTAGGTAAAACCTGTTCTGTGGCTTTCTCATTTGCTAGTTATGTAAAAGTAACAATTAACAACAGTAAAGAAGTATAAACTTAAAAAAGGAAGCAGAAAGAATTTAGTAATATATACAATCATAAGAATACATAAATCTAAAAGAAAAACAAAATATACATATATATTTTGTTTTTCTTTTAGCTATATATCTTTACTTCACTTAAGAAAGAAGGGAATGAAATAGGCAGGATGACAGATTTTGAAACAAAATTCTATATTGTAGGTACACGTCTACTATTACCGAAAATAACATTATTTCAATAATATTTCAGTAATAAACTAAGTTTTTACGCAAATTTTACGCGTTTTCATCTATATATTTTTAATTTCGCGCAAAAACGCCCACAGATTTCATTTCGTCTACGTGACGTCAAGCCTCAGTAAACATTGCATTGTCTATAGTAACGGTTCAAAGACGCGGTGATGAGTACTGAGGCGTGACGTCATTCGCTCTAACCGGTGTTTCATTTAAAATGGCGGATTGCACAATTTTATACTTTTATTTTATTGAAAATCTTATTAATCTCAATGTGTATCATTTTTTAGAATCCTTTCAAAATATTTTCTTCTCTAAAATCACTTATTCTTTAATTCTTTAATATTGTCATCATGCCTATTGTAGATATTAAGAATGTTCTTAGGTTTTCACGGCCGTTCAGAATCTTCTGGTTTGTGCTATTATGCCCTGTTTTTACAAGCTTTTTGACCGACGTTTTGGATCCCATTGCAGGGTCCATCATCAGGGCTAATACCCCAGAAAACACAAACCAGAATATTGTATTATTTGCAATACATTACATCTTTTTTTGACATTTAAAAAATTCATTTGTTAGAAAACATGGGACTTATTTTATTAGGAAAATACACAAATTTGACGTCGTTATCGATACTGAATAAAATATTTAGTAACCATGGTATCACCACGTGTTTGTTTAGTCACTTTTTCGTCATGATGTATGTAAATCAATAGGACACAATCGACGTGTCATGCCCGTGTAGTTACTTAATTAAATTACATTTACGTATTTTAGATGAGACCTTTAGAAAGTAGTCGTGAATATAGTTGTGTGACGTGTTCAGTAAGGGGAATGTGGAGTGTAAGTGTAATAAACACTTTAGTCATTAAAAATCCAGGACGGAAAGCAGAAATAGCACACCGTGTTTATGTCTACATAGACAATGATGCGATATCACTTTTCTACACCCAACAGTTGTACAGTAATGGCATATAAATTATTTAAAATCTAAATGGGCATATCAATATTTTGTTATTCATATGCGGTTGTAGTGTCGGACCTCCACAATATCTGGGTGTTCTCAAAAAGACTATGTGGTCCCTAACCGGTCCTTTTATCGGGTTAGCGGGGCCCCTGTCTCATGGGAACAGTTACGCCACTGTGCGTGGTTTTATAAATACATCTATCTACAAATACGTTTTATATACGTTATGAAAATAAATTTTGATCATCAGAATTGTTAAATTAATTTATATTTTATAAGCATAACTAACCTTCATTACTAGTCTTTTCATGGATAATTGGCTCATTTCTCATTGTTTAGCATTACCTTAACAATCTTTGACCGCTATTATATAGCATTGTACACTTCGTTATATTAAATAAGTAGGTACTATTATATAAAATTGCTAGAAATCACATTTCTTTTGGATATTGCTGTCTCTGCTTTTACACTCAACATATAAAATAACTAAAATATATTTTTAAAACGTTGTTGAAATGAGTTTATTTCAAACATGTTTGTTCATCCAAAGAGTTCAAATATTAAATTATAGCTTTTTGTCACAATGATAGAAATATTAACATTTAACACACGTCTTGTAGTTTCTCTATTTTTGAGCGTAGGGATAACATCACAAAAGTAGCCATATTGTTATTTTCAGAATGGGCGGATTACAAGGGTCTGAAATAGAATTTATACAATACACGGACGATGCAGGGGCGGTGGGTCGTATTTTACCGTTTTACCTGGAAAGCTTTGGGTTCAAAAATGTATTCATGAGACATGCTTTATGCTACAGGACCCGGTGCTGTGAAATGTTTTCATAATAATTCACAACGGTGTTGTGGGTGCGCAGGATGTCTCAAAATAGTCTCACATCGTCAGCGGCTGTCAAACATGTGACTAAGCCAGCTGCTGTTTATATTATTCAGTACCAAAAAAACATTTGTAAGCCGTGGGCGGCGGATGGAGCAGCTTCGCGGTCAGCCTGATGATTTCGCGGTCAAAATACTGGCTTAACCAAACCGGTGGCTCCGCAACCAAATTGATGGCTCGGCTACCAAATTGGTGGCCCCCGGGCCAAATTGGTAGCTTCCAGAACAAATTTCTGATTGTTGTTTAAACTAAGTCAATTCCCAAGCACGGGGCTACTTATTACAGGCAATCAAATAAGTAAAAATGACGTCCTTTCGTCATTTCTTAATGCAATATAATCACTGTTCTCACTTCTCTCTATTACATTACTTATATTTTAGATCGGGTTGATCGTTGTCCTTGTCGTTGGCCGCTGACTAATCAGTTGAATGTTTACATATTTTTTACATAAATTTGTTAAAAGTTTAATTATATTATGGATTGGGAATGAAATAATATTAATCATATCTTAATAATAATATTGACTCTGCCAATGCCTTTCATCAGCTGAAACTTAGCTGAAGAAAATGAATTTCGTTTAAAAGTGAACAGTATATTTTATTATATTAATAAATACGCTGGATGTTTTTTCCACAAAATTTCTGAAAGTTTTAATAAATAATCAATGTGTTAAATTTATATTTATTTTAAACAATAAAACCATGCGTGCGGTATACATAACCGATACTACGCCTCACTGACGTCAAAAGTTGCGCAGGTTTTGTCGCATAAATATCGCTAACGCATACCAATGCATGTAGACAACACATAATTGGTGTGCCATGACCAAAAAATCGATCCGTAACCGGTAAACACATCTAATTTAAAAATAATCATCGCCAGGCGGCATGTTGTTAATAGGTTTTACAGGTTTTAGGTTTTTAATAGGGTACGAAGCGATCATTATATTGTGAAAGCAATCAGTTTAGCCTATTGCTTTCTGTTATTGCTAAGTGCGGTTAGAGGGAGTCGTATTATATTAGATATCTACTGGTTTTGATATTATAAGAGGCAATGTTTAAATATATTGACAATACTTTTTTCTATTTTCTTTATTTCTACGTCCTTTCAACAAGTTATTAAAAATAATATAGAAAGAAGTTTTACATCTCTAAGAATAAAATTGTTCCAAACCCTGAACTCTCAATTAATCCAATAGACTTGCCTAGCCTTCACAGTTTTTTCAAATATTGCGGCATAGTTAATATAATTGAAAGCATTTCGTTGAAAATAAGATTGTGCGCTAAAAAAAGCATGAGGAAAACAACAAAATAAATGTTTTCAGCGCTAGCGGATTACAGCTTACGCTTTCTTACAGTCGACGATAAAAAATAATCAGTGTGTTATTCTACTTTGTATTGAATTATTAAAGAAATATCGTATTACACAAATTGTGGTCAGTCATTAATACGTCAGTACAGTACGTGCATAAGTCTATTTGGCAAACGTATGCATTTTATTTTTTTTATAAGTTAAAATTGATTTAACCATAACTTTAAAGTAAATTAATTTTTTTAATCAAAGAAGAGATGTGACAATCATTTGAATCTGTGCATTTTCGCTAATGAATTACAACCTTATTATTTATGCCCTCAGGATAAAAAGTCGGAGGATTAGAATCCAAGCATTTTTCGAAGCCATTTAATGTCGTTTCTCTGTTATTTTTTTTTTACCGTGAAATAATAAAAGTTTTTATGAAGCAATGAGGCCCGTCTTTGCTTAATTAGTTATTGAATTTTTTCTGCTACTGAATGTGTTCTGCGTTTTTTAATGTGTTTTGCGTTTTTCCTTCCACTAAAGCATGGTCTATTCTCGATATTAGGATATTAGCAGAATACCTTCGATCCTTGTTTTTGAGACTTGATTCTTCGTTCCCAAGCTTTTTGGCTTAAAGTCACAATGCCCAACCCATTTCGTTGTTCTCCTAGATATTTTTGTTTTTTTAATCCCATTTTTAAAACATTAATCATTACAATAATTAAACTTTAAAAAAAAAAGAATTAATATATCCTAGTGAAGAACGATCAAAATTATAAAGTATTGAAGTCGGCCATTGTTTTCGGAACAATCTAATAATACTTCACTTAAATAAATAATATTATAAACTTGTCAATCGACAATTTAAATTAATATTGAAATATCGTAGAGCATGAAAAGAATCAATAAAATAATAAGCTTCTTCGCATTTCATATGCGTATCAAATAATCAAAATTCAACTTACAAGTATTTAAAGTATTTGAATCAATCTTGTGGCTAAATATAGAAATATTATTATTTTACAGACGGTGATTGTATTGAAATATTCAAATAGAAACATTACACTGATGTAAAGGTCTACGTCCTCAGTCTATTTTTAAATGTTTGGATGGCAATCATATGCCCAACATCTTATTTTCAGATTAAGCTAGATTACACGGATCTCTCTGCATGTTTCTTATACTAAGTTGAGGAGTATATCGGGTCTTCTTTATACGTTCGAAAAAGAAAGGAACGCAATATCAAGACATTGTAACAAAATTGATGCAAAGCTTTAAATTTTTTTTAGATAGCACGCGAATGAGACTTTGATCCCTCGTCTCGGAGAAATAGATGGAGGTATCGCCTACACAATACTACATGTAGGTACAAATAAGTTCAAAATTTTTCGAAATCTAAAAACGGCCACTGAGGCTAAATTGCTTTCACACTTCCAATAAACATTCAAATTTCAAAATTTCTAGCATATTTTTCTAATTTTTTTCTTTTTATTAATTTTTTTTTTTTTTTTACATCTCAGACCCACAAAACATCACATTGATATTTGTCTGTAGGTGCATCAATACATATATATAAATAAATTGTATATACCAGAAATACATTCATATTAATTAATTACAATAGATCTTATAAACTCAAATACAAATCTACAATACTATACAACAATACAAGAAAAAATACAAATATTACCAAAATCAAAATAAGTCTCTTTTATTTAATAACATATTCATTAATTCTGTATTTTGCCCTTTTTTATTAATATCCATTTTGACACGACATGGGATTTTATTAAATATTTTTGGTATGACATATTTTAATGTTCTTTGTCCATATTTATTTATGACCTTCGGTATTCGTAGTCCTTCTTTAACCGTAAATCTGGTACTATGTTTATGAATCAATCTATGCTTATATGTCCCATCTTCATGATATCGTGTAATTAGTTTGTACCACAAGATAGCATTAATTGGCATAGAGCCTTGTTTCTTGAAGAGTTCCTGTATATCTTTAGTAGCACTTTCTTTATTTATTAATTTTATAGCCGAATTTTGAATATTTTGAATTTTTCTAATATTAGTTTTGCAAGTTAGACCCCAGCTAGTTATTCCTTTATTGATACATCTAACCTGTTTTATTATATAATCATTTCAATCCGTCTTTTTATGTTATATTACTCACCAATGCAATATAATATTGCTAATGCTGTAATACAAATTAAGTAACCTTGAATAAAAATTATTAAGTTGTTCAGTTGGAACCATTTTTAATTCTTAAAATCCCGTCGAACTAAAAGCATTGATCGAATCGAGTGCAATCGATTGCTTCATTTCAATGAATCACTCAGAATTTATCCATTAAAATATTCTTCGCACTTTAGTTCATTGCGATATTTTTTGTCGAGGTTAATTTCTTTGAATTTGTTAACCATTTCTTGGCAAAGATTTTACAATATTAATTTTGAACAAACTGGCTCTTTTGAGATAGTCAATAAGTTGACAAGCTGCTTTGTCTATGTCTCCAAGGCTTTATAAATAAAAAATCCATCAGATTTATATAGGTTAGGAATATTATGGTACGTGTCTACGAGTAAGATTTTTATGAGACTTCTCGACTTTTGTAGTCCACTAATATTTTCTATACCTATAAATACCAATAAATTATTTATAGGTACGGAACTGTAAAATGAAATAAAAATATAATCGTGGTAATGACCACGGCTTTGGCTTTATTGGAAAGTTAATTTTTTGTCATTAGTGTTTAAATATGATAAAGATGCTATAATTTTGCACAATTAATTTGCACAATTTGCAAGCTTTGTTCTGATGTTAAACCAAACTGAGCACAAATCAGCTGTCACATGTCGAATTGGCTGTTGCTGGATAACGTGTTGCCAATTCGAAAAAACTGCAAAAAACACCCTATATTTAAACATTAATAGCATACGTTTATCTTGCCAAACCTCAGAATAAATAGTTGGCGTCTATGCTTCTGACGGTATCCGAGGAAATCAAGAGGCGAAATCCGCTGGACCAATGAAATCGCCTAGCTGCGGAAATGCGTGGTAATAAATAACAATGGAAAAGAAAAAATTTGAGTTTTTTCTCTCAAGTGGTGATCTCGGAATTTATCTTATCATGAAGATCTCAACACATATGTAGGTACACGGTATTGAGATTGTTATCAACTGAATCAGTGTCCACCAAGAATATTATCAAACGGTTTCTAACTCTCTATATGCATTTCTGATTATTACAGGCTTTTTAAAGAAAATCATTTCTGTATTCTAATTTGAGGGCCAAGAGAATGATTTCAATTATATCTAAGTTGTACACAATGAATGGTATTCGTGGTATCATTTACTAATTTGATGCCGACGTAATTTGAAATAAACAGCAATTTTAAATATTCTGAAACATATCTTGTATCTAAATATGAAAAACGGCTCGGCGAGAGTTTCTTAATTTTACCTCCTGATTTCCTTGTTTGCGCAAACCGGCGCGAACCCATAGGAGGACATCACTGAATTAAATTGATTTATTTGTTTCCGAATCAATGCGCTTATGGGCTTTTACCTTTACTAAATAAATGCAGTATGTACGCAAAGACAGACTAAAAAGGAGATTGTTTTAAACAACATTATTTTTAAGGAAAAATCTTTGTTTATTTTATTTTATTTTAAATGAGGTAGGTAATAACAGAAAACTGGGTACAAAATACATAAAAAAACAATACATTACTTATTTCAAACTCAGCCCACTATCTAAATTACAAATATCTTCGACCTGCTGTATTTAACAGTGTAACATAGCAACACGCGTGTACTTAATCATTTATGTATCATCGCAGTGGGATCGTGTACGAATATGGAAGAAAATAATTGTCGGAATCTTGCGCACAATTGTCAGGACGCCAAAGAAATCTCCTTAAAAATTGATATTTCTTTGTTAAACAGGTGTAGATAGTTCAAAGTTTCTTATTATTATTTTTTTAATTAGTTCTTATTCAGAAACAAATATTAGGTCCTTACATATGAAATTGGCGTTTAGTATGGGAGGAACATAAAGCCGATTTTTTTTTATTATAATATATTTATTTAATCAAAGTATGTACCATTGCTATCTATGCACTTTTGCCATCTCATAGGTAGTTCATCGATCCCTTTACTAAAAAAACCATTCGGACGGGAATCAATAAAATCTTTGAAGGCGGTTTGGACTGCCCCATCGGAGTTGAATTTTTTCCTTTGCAAGAAGTTATCCAAATTTCGAAAAAAATGGTAATCTGTTGGGGCAAGGTCCGGAGAGTACGGTGGATGTCTTAGACATTCCAATTGAAGCTCCTCTAATTTGGTAGCCGTCTGTTGTGCAGTGTGTGGTCTAGCGTTATCATGAAGCAGCATGGCCTAGAGCGATTAACCAGCCTCGGTTGTTTAGGCAGCTAGCCTTTTTCCATCATGGTTGCAGTTGCTGACAATAGACATCTGCCGTAATCGTCTGGCCAGATTTAAGAAAGCCGTAGTGAACGACACCAGCATAGTCCACCAAACGCTCACAAGTATCTTTTTTTTGGAGTCAATTTTCGCTTGGGGCATGGTTTGGCTGGTTCGGTAGGGTTCAGCCATTGCGATGAGCGCTTCCGATTACGTACAGGATCCCCACTTTTCATCACAGGTAATGATTCGATTTAAAATCCCTTCATTATTGTGCCGGTTGAGTAATGCAACGCAGCAGTCAACGCGCGTTTGTTGATTTGCTTCACTCAATTCGTGAGGTACCCACCTTTCAAGCTTTTTCACCTTACCAATTTGCTTCAAGTGGATTAAAACAGTTTTATCACTAACACCGCAGCCTGCAGCTAACTCGGATGTGGTTTGCGATGGATCCGCTTCCACAATAGCCTTCAATTCTTCATTATCAACTTTGGTCTCCGGCCGTCCACGGGGCTTGTTCTGCAGGTCGAAATTTCCAGAACGAAAACGTTGGAACCAAAAACGCACTGTGTTTTCTTTTGCGGCACCGTCGCCATACACATCATTAATCCTTCGAGCCGTTTCTGCAGCACTGGTGCCACGGTGGAACTCGTACTCGTAAATAACGCGATATTTCAAGTTTTTCATTTTGTAAACTGAGTGACGCAAAGAAAAAAACAATTGAGGAAAAAACAAATGAATTATAATTTTCAAAACACAAATACATGAGTAAATAGCTGTATAAATTTGGATTTGGAATTCATAACCAAAGAGAAGATATTTGAGATCAAATTTGCCAGTACGGCATAACGCCAATTTCATATGTAAGGACCTAATATATGTATGTGATATGTACAATAAGTGATTGTTGATGTTTATGTTCTGAGTCCTCCTCACTAGGAGTTCCTATTTTTTTTTTTTTTGTAAATTTAATTTTTTGGTACATTTTTTAAAATGTCTGGATCAATTTCATTTAGCCACACTTTTATCTTTTTTTATACTCGTCAACCTTTTCAATATTAAATTTTAAAGTTAGAGGAAGGATGTTGTAGACCTTAGTTGAAAAATAAATATGACTTCTTTGACCAAAAGTTGTGTCAAACGTTGGTACTTTTCTGATTTCCGTTTTAGTGCCTCTCGTACATATTACAGGTCGGAGTTCTGTGGTTTTTGTGTTTGTATTCCGTGTGTAGATAGATACATCCGAGAGCCTCGTATTTTGTTAAAATATTTTTTCACAAGTTTTTGGCAAATAGGCGAAGGTAAAGCTAATTATATTTATTTAATTAAGCGTGGATTGTTGGAGAACAAGGCGCGGTAACCTTGCGTGGCTCTGTTACGAATGATCTGTTACGCAACCCCTCGAGCGCCGCCGGAGCACGGTGACACGAGAGACCTCTATCGCTCACCTTCACGATTTTTATGATAGATTTTATGATAAGTATTACCATTATTGTCTTAATTGAACAATAATTATAACAGAAAGAAAAGGCAAACCCGAGTTCCGGTGTATCTTCGGCGACACGGACCAGGCCTAGAAATGTCCCAGTGATCGATCGTGCTGGTCTAGAACTATTTTCAATATCGTTATCAAATATACTTGTTTGTTTAGAAAAACATGTTTTACGCGTCTTAACCTGGAAATTAGTATAATAGTTGACCAATATTACGTCGTAGAATGCTTTGTGTTAATTTTAGATTCGATAGATATACTTGCCAGGAGAAAAATAAAATTGATTTAAGAAATTATATATATCGACTTTTTCTTTCATTAAGAATATTAAGTAATGTATATAATACTTCTACACATTAAATTATATTTAAATACATCTTAAAATAATCTGTACACCTCATTTCTTTAAAAAAAAATCATGCGATTTGGTTGAAACTGGCTACGGAAAAACAACGCACTATTCGATGCGTTTTTAGCGTAACCAATACCTTGCTGGAATTACAACAACAACACTGACTAGCCACTAATAAGGCGCGGGCAACTGAGTGTGATACGTCAATCAGTGCGCGGCTCAGGCTACATGCAAGGGTCGCGTCTCCAAACTACACGGTCTTGACATTTTTTTAATATTAATTTAATAATCATGTCCCGTGATTTTTCATGGTGTGTATTATGCCGTCTTATTACGACTTTTCTGGCCGACGTTTCGGATCCCATTGCAGGGTCCATCATCAGGCTAGAAATGTAGTAATAATACGGCATAATACTCCAGAAGACCCAAACCAGAAGATTCTGAGTGGCCGTGAAAACCTAAGAACATTCTTGGTTAGGTTGTTTCTCTATCGATAACAATAAATAAATTCCTGATGTGTTCTAGAATATTCTAGGTCGAGGGTCTAGAGTTTAGACGCTCTGACATTCTTGCGTTTGTGCACCTGTAGCACCACACAATCCTGGTTTTCAACCTATTCACGTCAAACATGAGAGAGTGCGGGCATTATCCTTGGCTTTACCCAACCGAGTTTCTCCAGGGTATGCTTGGCTACAATAGTTTAGAGACTAGAAGGAATGTGTATTTGATTACACATTTTTATCGATTGTTGCGCGGTATGATCGATAATCCTGAAATTATGCAGAGCATTGGTTTGTATGTTCCTGATAATTACACTAGACATCGTCAGCATAGATTGTTTCACATTCCAATATACAGGACCAACCTGCCGATGGTTATGCCTGTTGGAAGAGCCACAGCTATGCTGAACAAAATCGCTTTGGGTATTGATATATTCCATGTGTCTGAGAGGGTTTTCCGAAGCGGGATTCTCCTACACCTTTGACCAGATTTTATGTTATTTTTAATTTATTAAATATTTTCATTTTTGATATATACTTCCTAATATGTATGCCTTAAACATTTTGTTTGTCATGTACATATTATCATGAAATAAATTGAATTGAATTGAATTGAATTGAATTGAACATCTGGGCCCCGGGTAAACTCAGGGATCTATTATCCTGTCAGAGTTTCTCCAAGGCTTTATTTAAAATGATTCTCGACGTTTGTTGCCTCGGCAGTGGCTATTATCGTTTCAAATTTTGACGTTCCCCCAAACCCACATCATTCGTTTGTAAAAAAACACAGATAAGTCAATTTAATCGCTTTTTTATATGACATTACAAGAACGGAAACCGAGTTACAGCAGTCTCTGTCTACAGATGTTAAACAATTGATTTAGATGTACGTTCATGTGTGCCGTAAGCTACCTACCTGAAGACGTGGAATAATAAAAATACACATTAGATACAATTTTATGGCGCGTGTACGTGTAATGAGACACTATGCGAGACTTAGTTGAGATAAATCTCAAATCTTAAAAAAAAATCAGACATAGATGAGATCAGTTTCATGTACATATTTTGAGATTTCGATGATATTCAGATAAACACTGAGTTAGGGCCGGTTGTATCGACTTGGATTATGGTAATCTTTTGTAAAAACTACAGATTTTTATGAAAATAGATTGAAAACCAAATTGGTGGAAAACGCAAAAATCGATGGTTTCAACGAAAGATTACTATAATCCAAGTTGATAGGTACAACTGGCTCTTATACAATGTACATGACTTTTAACTCGGGTGACCACAAACATTAGCTAGAATCATAGATAAGTACCTACATCTATTCGAGCTGAAATAAACAGAACGCATTAAATTGCGAACATTTGCGTCATTTTCATTACAGCAGGGGGGATCCAAAATTACCCAACGGACGAACTTAATATCAAAATAGTCAGAGGATTGTAGTTTGACGTATTACGTAGGTACATATAACAAGCGTGAAGTGAGACGCGAGGTAAAATAATATCGAACTTTATATTTATACGCCACAGGATGGATACAAAGTTGGGGAGGTGATGCATCTGGAGTACTGATTCTTGGGTTGCAGACTCTTAATTTCATTTCATTTCAATACCGATAAATTGACCTTTATTGGACAAATTGTATTTAATTGCTTGATACATACACTCTTACATACATATAAATATAAGATAATATGTAGCAGGCCTCTCGGCCTATACTATACCTGTTACGAGGTAGGTAGCCTTTTTAATTATTGTATCGGACAGGTAGATTATGGTGGTAATTCAATTTTTTCAGATTTGAAACCTCTGTACTTTTTGCGACAATGTCGTTTTTAATCATGTACAATTTGATAAGGAGTACTATTAAGAAACTTTCACACTTCATATCAAAACAGCGTTTATCTTATGTCGAAACATTTAATAAAAACGATTTTGACATTTTTCAAAAATCACGCAGTGCGCAGAGATTTTCAGTTTAAATCAACTATAATCCAAGTTGATACAACAAGCAAAAATACTTTTCGTATAAAGCGTCTGATACACATGCTTCTTTAGTGGCACGTGAGCATGCGCAGTATCGACTTTGACAGTGGCATGCTTATTAGTGGCATGTGTGTACGCACATTGCTAGAAATGAGCATGCCACCTAGTGGCATGCTCAAAAATCAACCGCCGGTTGATTTATAAGCATGCCACTGTCATTCACCATAGAGAAGGGGTATCTTTGGAGCATGTGTGAACAGACTTGCTTATTTATGAGCATGCTTATGTCATTCGCGGGCTTCGCGGCTAGTATTATCAATGCGATCTTCTCAGTCCGCGACAGATGAAACAAATATGGCGCGTTGGGGAGATGATAAAACATTACTTTTCGTGACTTATTATAAGAATCACGAATGTCTGTGGAATACTCGGTCACCGTTGTGTAAAAATAATATAGTGATAAATAATGTTTACGAAACTTTATTAATAGGCATGAATGATTCAAATCTTACAATAAAAATTATATAAACTAAAATCAAAAATGTGCGGTTGGAAACTCGGGAACTTTTTTGATTTATTGGTTCACTTGAATTTTCTATTTCAGTTTGCAAAGTTTCCATTTTGAACAAGAGCGTCTCTATTCTATGACAAGAGCATGCCACTAATAAGCATGTGTGTTTGATTGTTAGCTTTGGACATGCTTATTTATGAGCATGCCACTAATAAGCATGCCAGTAATGAGCAAGTGTGTACAGTTGTTAGGGCATGCTTATTAATGGCATGCTCATTAGCATGCCAGTAAAGAAGCATGTGTATCTGTACCTTAATTCTTAGTATTACGCGCCCCTTTAAACTTACCCACCAATCAGAGTAATCAGTTCGGAAGGGCGTGTATTGAGAGTGCTTTCGAGACAAGTGTCCAAGCTTCTGCGTGGACGAGCTCCATAGCGCTTGATTCAGTTGATCGTTTGATAAATCACCCGATTAACTGGCTGCAGGCGTCAAATTAAATTGATGACAGGTAATATATGCGCCCTGCGTATCTTGGGCAGGCAGAATATTTCGATCACAGAAACGCCCACGAGCGTCGTCCCGAGAGCGCCCACGCATTATAAAGGAGCGTTCTAGCGTCCTAGACCCGCAAATGATTCACAAGCATACATGTGCTCATGCATGAGATTTGCTAAGCACGTGCCATACTCAAGATAGCGCCCGTTTATATTAAAAAATCGGAGTAATTCTCTCAAATGTAAGCTTACGGATGCATTTTTTTTTCATTTTCATTACCGATAAATAAGCGTTTATTGGACAAAATACATTTAATTGCTTGATACATACACAACATAATGCATATAAATATGGGATAAAATGTATCAAGCCTCGGGGGCACTGCCTACCTACCTCGCTAGATATTTAAAAATACCTGTTCTCAGGTAGGAAGCCTTTTTATACCATTTTAACATCCTAGATCGATATCTAATATTTATTTTGGAAGAAAGTACACACAGAAAAAATAATAAAAATATTAAAAAACGGAAATAAATGCAAATGGTAGTTTTACATTTATTATCAAAACAGCGTCTTTCATGCGGATTCACAAAAGAAGTGGCAAGGTGGCAAGCTGACCTAACTACTATTGGAAAAACAATTAAAATCGACTGAATTTAATAACGTAAGAAAAACTGTATCCCTACGTTTTCATCATCATCTTCATCCCCTTGTCCTAGCAGGGTCGGCGGCCCAAAGACTCGACAAGGTGTTTTTCATATTCCCCTTTCTTGTGCTGCTTTCATATGTGTTAACCAGTCAAGAACCATTATGTTTTCATACACTTTTTTTTGTACTTCTTAGTACTCGTTCCTCTGGCATTCTTAGCACATGTCCAAGCCACTTCATTTGTGATTTCTCTTTATTTATTTATTTAATTAATACACGGTACAACGTACCATTAAAGAAACAATATATATAAACATGTTTAGATTGCTAGGTAATAATAAAAAAAGGAGATAAGTTATAATTCTATCAAAAACAATTAATAAAGTGATATATAAAGAAAAATAAAACATAACTTAACATAAAGTATAACAAAATTACATCAAATGAAATAATAGTTATCAAATCAAATATGAATGTCAACAATCAATAAAACTACAACAAATTAAAAAATTATGTCTGAAATTCAAGAAGCAACAAAATGAAATAATTGTAAACAAATCAAATCTAAAAATCAAGAAGTAATAAAAATGACAGTAAAATAAAATGAAATGTAAAATTCAAAAATCTAAAAAACAAGAGATAGACATGACATCAATAACCAATTATAAACGACCGAATCCGTCCAGAAGAGCTATATATTGGAATAGGGGTTCCAAGCCGAGTGTGTTTCTTATCTCGACACATCTTACTCTGTCCGTCAGTGTGACTCCCGCTACCCCTCTTAAAAAACTCGTCTCGGCGGCCTGGATCCTTGCTCTCACTCTCTCCGCTAGGATACAAATTTGATGGCCGTATATTATAAGGATGGCCATTATATTTACACAGTTTTGTCTTGACACAGCCAGAATTTTCTTATCAACGTAAAATACTGCCCCACTAAGCTAAATGGTGGTGAATCCATACTTTATGGAAAATGTTTTTTGTGGTTTTGGATACTTGAAGTCACATTTTTCCTTTATGAGCTTGTTTGCAGTATTTCCATCAAAATATAAGCATTTTTATTTGGCAGTATATCCATCCGGGGTATGCATCGTATACATAGCTTATTTGCAGTTTTAAGATTTTATATAAAAATACCTCAAATAATAATAATATAACCTTTTTTATTTGTATTAATTCAATATCTATTTACGAAGCGAAAATAATTGAATATTAATTTGAATGATATAAATTGCTCTATTCAAATTTCCTTGATTTACTCAGTAATTTGTTTTATGGAGATACTGCTTTTTAGCTTAGTGGGGCAGTATAGAGAACGCCGGCCGTAACTCCGATCTTTTTCACTTTCCTGCCTCCCATTGCCAGAAAATTCCACTCCTAGATATTTGAATTTATCGACTTCCTTTAGCTGCGTCCCCTGTATTACTGATCGAGCACTGCTTTTGATCTCTTCCTATGACCATTACCTCTGTTTTGGCAGTACTAATCTTTATCCCAACTAGATTATAATCTTCATTTCAATATTCATTGAAGAAATTTATCCACTTGTGTAGGTCCTCTTGTGTGGGCGCTAGCTCGCCATCCGCAGAAAAGTAAGGAATCGATTTCCACATCCATTCCAACTCTCACGGCCCTTGTTTGGCTTCTCCGGCTTATCCTGTCCATATAAAGGGTTAATATTAAGAAAATTCACCCCTTATTTTAGAAAATAGCTACTGGAGATAAATTCCTGCACTAGAGTTCCTTCCATGAAAGTATTTAATTTAAAATTTTGTTTATGTTAATCAACTATGTAAGGCATGCTGTAGAGAGGCGTATTGCTTAATTAAAATTTATAAATGAGAAATACGAAGATAAAGGACGAATATTTAACTGTAAACATTTTTACTTACATATTTATTTATTTCTATATCAAAAATTGTACAGATTTAGGTTGGACTATGCCTGTCTTACTAGAGAAATTTAAGACATTCACTTACTTTTCAATTTTTTAATTAGGTTCCGTGACACTCCTATTATCAGTATTTAGTATGTACCAAATGTTCTAAGTGGCCAATTGATTGACGGACATTAAAAAAATGGTTGATAATGGATAGATAGTTTTTAAAATAAATTTACATTTAGAATGACGTTTATGTTATGGATTTATTTAAGAATACTATACTGTACTCGTATTATGTACGAGGAAAAATAAGTTTTTGTATTTTCCTAATAACTATGTTTTAAATTGTGTTAAATAAATAGTTCGTCTATCTATGTCCATTGATAGATATTGAACTTATATATTTATCATCATTCAAAATAAATTTATTATGTGTTTATTTAAAAGTATTTTGTAATGTTTTGTATTTGTGAGAGTACGGGCATTATCCTTGACTTTACCCAACCGAGTTTCTCCAGGGTATACTTGGCTACAATAGTTTAGAGACTAGAAGGAATGTGTATTTGGTTTGTATGATCCTGGTAATGATTACCTTAGATATCGTCAGCATAGATTGTTTCACATTCTAATATACAGGACCAACCTGCCGATGGTTATGCCTGTTGGAAAAGCTACAGCTATGCTGAACAAAATCGCTTTGGATATTGATAAATTCCATGTATCTGAGGGGGTTTTCCGAAGCAGGATTCTCTTACACCTTTGACCAGATTGTACAGGTCATTTTTAATATATATATATTATCTAATATATATATATATATATATTGTGCTGTGGTGTGTGTGTGTGTGTGTTGTGTTTTGTATGTATGTGTGTATATGTATATTTTTAGATATAACTTCATAATATGTATGCATATATTTTGAATTTTGATTTGAAATATAAAGTTTGTAATATACATATTATGGAATAAATAAAAATTGAAATGTATTGAATTGAATTGAAAATAGTACAGATAAAAAATTCTCTCAGTAAATAATCTTCTTCAGTTTATCCCTTTAATCTGTATTTAATGTAAATGAGGATTCAACTTTAATATTGCTGCGGTAAAGGGATTTCTCGAGGGATATCTTTTCCGAGAAAATCCAAATCATTATTCAAAAAGCCAATATTGTGGAACACCGCATAAGCACCTATGATTGACGTTGAGGTAGTATCTATGTATCTTCGTCCCAAGCTTTCTAGATAACACGGGAATCAATATTCCGAATCCCGAAGATAGATTCAACTAGATAGATTCCTTGTAGATTTACGAGTCTCGAAGTCTGAAAATCTCCCCCCAGATTTGTGAATATAAATAATTTGAAATAAAATAATTTTGAAATTAGGTTGCCTGTTTTATTTTATCTATGATACATACCTACGTATAGGTTAAATAAAAAATATAAGTGCTATCACGTTTTATTTATTTAGCTTTTCGTGGCAACTGTTTATGATTTATATCATAATGATATCCTAGCAGTCCATCTCAATTTTCAATATTTATATTTATAACGAATTTTATGTACATTGCACTTTTCTTAAAAGTCTTAAGAGTCTTAAAAATTTTCCATTTATATCTGACTAGCTGTGCCCGCGCGGCTTCGCACGCGTAGATTTTTAGTACACTGTTTGGATCGTCATAGCACTTTCGCGAACCTTCTAAAACATCCTCCTTCGAATTTATCGAATGTACAGGAACATTCTAGACACACCGACACATTCCGCCACTCAGTTTATAACCTTATAGAACTTTCGGGAATTTTCTAGAACCTTGTCCTTCCAGAACTTTCTAGATCAGGTTTTTCCGATACCTTCTAGACTCACCGACACAGTCGGCGCGCCTATTTTGAAACAAATATGAAGCATTTGCGGCCTTCCCATAACGAAACAATGTGCTAGAAAGCACATTTTCGTCACCCACTCTCACCCACGCACAGCCACCCCCACCAAACTTGCATATTTTCGATGTGACACCAAGGCCTATCCACCATCATAACCACCAGTGGATAGTTGTGGCTGGTTGTGGAGAAAACTTGGCGGATAGGGAAACACGGGTTTCTTTTTATATATATATATATATATATATATTGATTTAAGAATCTAGAACCTATAATTTTTGAGTCCTCGAGTACGAAAGGCTTCATATTCTCCTTATTTTTTTTATCTTCAATAGGTCAAGATGCCCAATTATCAAAGCAAACACATTACAAAAACACCCAGGCTTGAGGAAATCACATGGATTAATTGTGACCTCATAGGAAATCTAACCCGGAATCCTCGGTGTGAGATATCATTCCCACTGGGCTATGAGGGCCGCTCTTGATTAATAAATAAAAATAAATATATTAATCAAAAGAAAACACTTTGTATAAAACTACTATTTATTGAATTATCAACATGTTTAGGGGACAATAGTCCCTTCATCAGAATACAACGTAGGTATACTTATAATTAATATTGGAAGTATAGACATTAACAAAAACGAAAAATAAATATATGGGAGTTGAATAACTAATTAGGGACTAATGTGAAAACCTGGGCTGAAAGATTATAGGAACATGGGTTTCTGCGTTATAAAACTTTGTATGGTTCTGGGAAAACCTAGTAACGGATATTTTACATATACCTCTGTTTCCTGTGTACCTACTGCCATCGATACAATTCTGTTAATATTGCGGATGGCATGTTGTTTGACATTACACGTGTCTTTGTAAACAATCTTCAGGGAAAATTGAATATTACTGTGGAATCGTATACATAATAATATTTTAATAGTAATAAAATGATAAAGCACATGTAGGAGTGATTAGAATTTAGTATCGAAACAGGGTTCTGAACCTCTCTAGCAGCTATCCAAGTCCATTATAATTTCACAGCCTAGTGAATGATTGATTTTTTAAAACGGTTATTAACTAAAATGCTTTGTTATAAAACATGCTGTATGTTTATTTGTACAAACATATTTACTTTCTCTTCGTAAATTATTTTTATTTCAATACATCTTTCGTAATTTGTATAAAAAAATATTTGCTTGTAATATCACCGCTCGCTGACACTCATAATCGTCTATTATTGTTGATTAAAAGCATAACCAATGAAAAATTTATCAATTATGCATGTAACCTTATTTTTAAGTTTAATATTGATATACCTAGCTGCGGTATTAAATTAAATTATTTTATTTGATATTATATTACATTAGGTTAGGTTTGTTAACGTACATTGAGCACTTAACATATTAGATAGTGTAACAGTGAGGAGGAACTCACTATATACCCAGGGTTGTTTTATGAGCAATCTTCCCTACACTTTCGCCACCGAATTCCGCATTTTTTAATGCCGAGTTGTAATGTGGCCATCCTCCCCTCGCCACTTAAACTCGTAAAAACTTAGATAGTGTAACACACTTAATTCATAATATCCCTTTGTCGGATACCGGATTTCTAAATGTGATTATTTAAAATGTTCCAAAGAGAAAATTCCCTGTCATTATAAAGATGTTATTGAGAAATAAACAATTCATAAAATAAAGTGGTTGTTTCTGAAAACCATAGTATACGTTTTGTACTCCTTCGTGTTGTATACATACTTACTGATTATTTAATACAAACAAAGGGTGGAACATAATAAAAACATCTCTTTCTATACTTCATCACCGTACACTACAAAATTGGTGACGCAATACACCGATAACTCAATGTATTCAAAATATAATATTTTAATTATCAAATCAAAATCAAAATATCGCTGTTTCAAGTTTAAACTTTTTAAATAAAATTCTCGTTGACATTTATTCTGAACTTGAGACAGAACAAAAATACGTAATCTTTATCAGACCGACATCTCTTGTAAAACTGGAGACGGGCCAAATTACATATTAGAAATTAATGTAAAGGAAATAAAGATATTTTAAGAATTGTGATCCTCAAAATTTTATTCCTTGGGTTTTGATGACGCTAATTTTACTGTTCATAATTCCACTGAATAATTGATAACTTAATCGTAGTGACGTATGCCTTATTCATATTAGGCTGCCTTAGGTAGGTACAAGTATTTATTAATATAATTGTATTATTATTATTTTCACTCAATTTACACATTTATGGAAACACGAAATTTACTAAATAACTTTGAATATATTTCTATATATTTTATTATTTATAAAAATCACTCGTGAAAAAAATATTACACTTTCTTTATGTTTCAATGTATTTCATGGATATAAAGAGTTATCCATGGATATATTAGCCATTTTAAAGGCTATCCATAGATATAAAACTCCCAGTGAACGATAACTGCTAAATACCACTAAAGCAGTTAGGTTAGGTTAGGTTAGGTTAGGTTAGGTTAGGTTAGGTTAGGTAAGGTTAGGTTATGGAATTGTAAATTTGTAAAAAAATACCACTTATATTATTTCCGTGATGAAATATTTTTCACGGTTAATTTAAACGCGGAGGCTGCAGGTTTAATACCGGTATTTCAAAAATCTGCTGCAAAAATGAGAACAGTAGGTACAAAGCGCAGCTGAAGCTAAAAACTCGAATTAATGCTAATAAGACTAACGCTTTGTCTCAAATTCGCAAACAACTTTACATTAGTTCCGGTGCATAATTTGTTACTTGTTTTATAGGTAATAAAATAAAATTCTTTTCCAGTTTCAATGCTTCCATTGTTTGTAGCATTCTGCAACCGTATCGCTTATTTTAATTATTTTGACATAGACAATATTTAATGATTGGCACAGGGTCGTCAATGCTTTAGGACGATACTTTTAAAATTAACACAAAAATAAGTAAACTTCACCCTTTTAAATAATAGCTTAATAAGTCTATCACACACTTTGAAATTGTTATTAAAAAATAATAATTCGTGTGCTCGCGTTTTTTGAATGCGTTGTTCATTTCAACTTTTGTACCGTTACTTACCTATACCCACATATAGTATGATATTCTAACATAGGCGATAGCCTTGAAATAGGTGAATAGGAAAATAAGTCATACTAAAAGCATTACCAATATTGTATATTACTATTCCTAATAGCATTTACCAAACGAAGCATCCATAGAAAGACAATAAATGAGCCTGGATGATCCGTATCTACTGCTAGCCACAAATTTTATTAATTAAGAAATTTCGCTTCAGTTAACAAAAGGCAGGTGCGGGAAAAACTTTTCAATTAGGTACAGCAGTAATGAAAACGGGGGAAAAATTTCAATTTTATATTTACTACGAACGTATTTTTATTTAAAAAAACATGGCCCAAAACATGAAATAACTTGAATGAAATTTCTTTATATCCAAATCTTTAATTACAACTTACAAAGAAATTCTTATATACTAGCAGTTAAGCATTGGCTACTGGCTGCTGCGTGACTATTACTTAGTACAGAAGCCGGCAAACATCTTGAAATTTTTCGGCGTAGTGGGGAGAAGTTTGCGCATGTACCATTCAACCAACGAGACCCAAATTTTGTCTTCTGCGCATTCCCCTACTACGCCAAAAGATTTCAAGAAGTTTGCCGGCAACTGTACCTGCATCGAAATTTGTCATATGTCAGGTATATACATATAAAAAAAAAAGAATTGTAAACATTTCCTAGGTATCATTGTAATAAGATTTTATATAGGTATATTATCAATTAAATAAAAAAAATAAAAAATGTATGTTAATATTTCTTAACATTAAATAATATCTAAATATATTTTTAAATAATCTGTACATATCGTTTCTTAAAAAAAATCATAAGAATTGATTAATTTTTGAAGCTGGCAATGGAAAAACAACACATTTCTCAGTGTGTATTTAGTGCAACCACAATATAGATTAGGTACGTTAATTATTTTTACGTTTGATTAAATCGGCAGCCCTGGTTGGTATTATTTGGAAATTTGTTACGCGCGTATATTATGTATTACATTTGAAATTAAATTAGATGTCATATTTAATGTCTATTTTCTTAAATTAAAAAAGGCCAAAGAGCCAGCCATCAACATATAGGAATGTATAAAAATGCTGGAAATTAATTAAGAAATTTATTGATTAATGATTAATTAACTACAATGTACAAAGTCACGTAAAACGAATTAACTTAACGCTATTCTTTAAATTACACATTTTCGCAATATATCACTCTTTTATGAACACTTTATTATTGCTGGATAACATATATTTAAGGCTGGACATTCACTGCAAATACATATTTCGGCTTTTTTTTGTAACGAAAATGTGGGTTTTCATTATTCTTTTTTTAAAATTATTTATCAATTTATTATCAGAATGTATATTCTGATAACAAAATGATAAAATTTTTTAGAGCAATAACTAGAAAAACATTATGACTTATTAATATTTAACATTTCTTAATTATCTTAGTATGGATTCAAGATAATGAAGTATATTTTATACGTATAAAAAAATATGCGCTCATCTAAATATTTATTAAAAGTTTGTCTTGCCTAGGACACTAAAAACGATTTTTTGGCGGCGGCCTGTAGATTAATGCTTATATTTTATATTTATTTTATATTTATTGTACAAATATTCAGTTTATTACTTTCATATAAAACCAAAAGTACTATTTAAGTTATGGCCCTAAAAAAATTGCAGTCTACATTCTGATATAAATGAATAATAAAAACCCACATTTTCGGAAAAATGTCGAAATATGCATTTTTATACAGCGAAGCCTAGTTTAAGAGGCTCTTATACTTTCAATATTGGCATTAGTTTAATCACTTCCCGCTAAAAATGGCGCTAGTTTCGCTCAAACATGTATTATTTAAGCACAAAAAACGATAGCGAGAAATATACAATACTATAAAACGAAATAGAAATGTGCAAACTTTAACGCCTGACCTTTTAACTGCGTAGTGCTACATACGTAACCCTTTCTACATGAACGTAAGTTTTGCAAGTTTGGCGAAATTTTTCTGTACAATAATTATTCGATCCTTATATTAGAGATGTGACAAAGCCGACCATGCAATGGATATTGTTTCTTTCTGAAATTTCACTCAAAATTTGCTTTTTTATGCTATTTTTCTGATTTTTAAGAAAAACATTTTTTTTAAGATCTCCATTACATGTAATATATTATTTATATTATATGTTATTATTTTTTCTTTAGCGTTGAAAAATTGTATGACGTGTGTGAATTTTCACTATATTTTTTATTGTTTTATAACATTTTGTCTAATATCAATGTTAAATAATTCAAATAAAAACCATTTAAAAAAATTATGTATGTACTTATGTATGTGCGTTAGAAGTTATACTTAAAAAGTAGAATAAAGACAAAATAATAATAATAATAATATTTTCGTTGTCTGTCCGTTACTTAATGGAAAGACGACTTTAGATATTTAGAATGTGACAAGCAATCAGCGCCCAACTCATGTTGCGCGGTCACGCAAGAGTTGTTATTAATTACTATACAGTCGTACACCCGTAAAAATATGGTTAAGTATAAAGAGAATATAGAAATAAAAAAATTCTGAATTATCTTTTCAAAACGTAAGACTTTCATGAAAGTAACTTATATCGAATATCTAAAATCAATTCGCAATAATAAAAGTCAAATAAAATTATAATCATCCGTATTCTGAACTAAGCAACATTGCTATTTCTGTATCTTGACAGTTATTGTATTACAATTTGATGCCGTTTTTTTGACGTTTTATGTTTGACAGGTTTGAAATTAATGAATTCAATCAATTAGAAAGATCATTATTCGTAATTGTGAATACATTAACATTTGTTTACGTTTTAGGGCTTTCTGATTGATTAATTAATTATTTCAAACATGCCAAACTTAAAACATCGAAATTAGTGTCAATATATTGTTATACATACCTGTCAAGATTGGGATAAAGATCTGACATCCCAATATTTTCAGAATAGCACAGATTAACTTTATAAAGTATTATATATTTATCAAATTTCTGAAGGTTGATAGTGCAAAATGATTAAACTTTTTTTTGCTTGTATTGAAGCGAATTTATTTTTAATATTCTACATAAGTTACTTAAATAACAATCAAAAACGGAACATATAAATGTAAAACCTTATGATTAATAAACATAATAACAAAAGATATAAATCATAAAATCTGATTTTGAAAACTGGAGAAAAACGATTATTTGAAAAGATCAACAACTGACCATAATAAACGATTATAAAAAACATTCATGCATGTATGCGGTAGAATTAATATTTAAAAACTAAAATAAAGACAAATTATATATTAATGATGCTCAAAGTATTGAGTTGTATAAATCTACACTGATCATTGTCTATTACTGTATTGAATTCTATGAAAAGAATGAAAACTCATACTTACAGAAATGTAACCTCAAATCTCTAAATATAATAATTTGGTTGTCTATCCGTAACTTGCTGGAATGACAACTTTATATAATTAGAGTGTG
>JADDOH010007634.1:0-36191 GCA_016648135.1 Agrypnia vestita
ATTTAGACTCAAAACGTGGATGAAGACAAATCAGTTTTAAAATAAATAGCGTGTTTATGGCTCACTGTTTAATTATGTAATTTTTCTATAAATTGGTCTTTTCCCGGGTAGGTTCCCGCGCATATCAAGCGAGGGCATGACAAATGGCCAAAGGGTCTAACAAATTAGGGTCCGGATTGCCGGGGACCAGCAACCATATATCTATAAATCTGGGGGCGCGCCACACTTTTGCCCGAGATATTTTTTTATGATGCATGTTATATTTTAACTTTGGAGTATTCGTTTCACAAACGCCCCCGTGACCTCTCGAAATGAGAAAATAAAAATGAAAAATACAATGTTGCCAGTGCACGAAACGGGCAATATGACCACAGATAATAACGCTCGCCATGTCCATTGTCACGCCATAAAAAATCGAGGGACATGTAGAGTGCCACCACTATAACTTGGCGTGCGAGGGGGGGCGCCCCTGTCGCGAAACAGAAGTTGCCAGGTTGTAAATTTATTACACAATACATAATGTACTGAATGTCCGGTGACCAGTGTCAGAGCCTTCAATATAAATTTGGTCGGGTAACAGCGCGCTCCGCGGCGGCCGCTCTATCTGTCAAACTGTCAGACGGTAATATCGATCCATTATTTGATTTTTCAGCTTCGCAAAACTTTAATACTTCATTGGCAATTGTTCTTGCACCACCCCGGACCGTTTTGGACATAATAATTCAGTGTATATTGGTAATAAAGATGTCACTGCTCCCGAGCAAATACAAAATTGAACTAAATGACAGGGCGAGGGGTTACCGCCGGGTGCGGGCAGGTCGGGTTTTAGTTCCAATCTTGCCGCACGCCAAGTTTGTTGGGCAGGCAATATCTACCTACGCGTTCATGAGACATATTCTATTACGATAATACGTGAATAAACTACCGCATACACATCACTACCTAGACTATAAAGACTGGGCAACGAGTGCAGTGAGTTTATAGTTATATTCTACGACAGCTTGACCACTTTAAAAAGAAACGTGCAGTCGATTCTGAGATAGTTATAGTTTGTGTATTAAAATCTGCAAAAGTTTTATTCATAGGTTTGTAGATTTTTTCATTTTTTACATCATATGTGGGGTAGTTTAAAGCAAAGGAAGCAATATCTAAAAAAATAAAGAAATGTTTTGAATGAAATCACCGAGGATTACTAATTTAAAATGTAAATCTCGAATTCAGTACATAATAATCCTCGATGACTGCATTTTTTTTTTTTTGATATTGCTGCCTTTGCTTTTATACCCCACATGTTTTTTATTTGGTTTTATACGAAGTATTTTCATTATATACTTACTTCACTCCTTGATTATTTCCGTTTCATTATGTTATTATTCATTACTATTTTATTACCTCATTATATTCACTTTTTTCCTTCTATTACTAGAGTTCTTGTCTTTTTTTTGTTCTTCGTAGGTATTGTTTATACTTTTATGATTTATTTCTATGTGAAATATGTTATGACACAAGTCAATCTGTTTGACTCTGATAACTCATTATCTTATTCATATATAACATTAACTTGTGTCTCTTACATTTTCGAATAAATATATATATATAAATATGTAAATAAAATAAAAAAGTGTTTAATTAAATTAATTTTCTGTGTATATTTTTGATTAATGTAATTGTTTTTTTTTAATAATTTACTGAGTAATTTTAAAAAGTGCCCATTTTAATTTGTGATTGCTTTTTTTGATTGCTTTATTATGCACTTTTTTTTTATTTTTCTTAATAGTGTTTAAATTGAAAGGATGTCTATTTCTTTTTTACATTTTTTTTCAATGGTGCTTTGCACCGTATGAATACAAAAAGTAGAAAATCTGCTATTTACTATGAAGAATAAAATAATTCTTAAAAGTTCAAAGCTTACTACAACCATATAACTACGTGCTGTTTTGTATACCATGTACCTACCGTTGTCTATCGCACGGATTCACAGTTTGCTTATGTATTCGCCCGGATCCATGGCTTCCGCCGTTTGTCAAAACGAATTGACTCCGCGGCCGCAACCCGATTTCTCGAAGCTTCTGGTATATATTTGGGTATTCAATCGGCTCTCAGACTTCCATAAATGTCCAGACTGTTCGGAAAACCTTCGTTAAGTGCAGTTAGTTTTTAGAATCTCGTGACACTATAATGTTCATTCGTATATGTGTAATTATCTGAAGAAGCTCGGATATCATTATTTTATTGGAATCACCATTATTTATTAATAAACAAATATTATATCTTTAGAAACTCTCTCGATATTTGGATATAGTCCGTCTAACTTATCTGAAGAATGGCCAAATTTGGAACTAACGACGCCATATTGGATTATCTACAGCTGACAGACCTTTCACAGACTTTGTTTACAGAGGGGTTCACGACTGTTTCGATAGTTTTTAAAGAAAAATTTAGATTGTCACCATGCCAAAAAGCAGTGTTTGGGAAATAATCTTGAAAATGCACACGTTTTTTGAAGAGGAACAACGTCTAAAAGCCCCAATTATACCGTTTGATTTTGTTCATAGACTTATTGCCGCCACTTCAGGTTAGTGCTGCCATGCAGTTATAATGATTTTCCCATACTTAGTTTTTTATTTTACTATTATACAATTTCTTCAGGTATTTCTGAATCGGCAATTTACAAAATAGTTAAAGAAGGTAAAGTGGCCGTGGAAATAGGCATTAAAATATCTACACCCGGAAAAAAAAGAACAAGAATAAGTGGAAAAATTGATTTAGAAGCCGTAAGATGAGAAAAGTTTTAGAACATATTTTATTCGATAATTTTTTACATAGAATTTTTATTATTTATATTTTTAATTACATAATTAATTAACGAGTTCATTTGTAGAAACATCTTTTTTTCAAAAATAAACTTTTTTATTTATGCACATTAAAGACTGGTTGCATCAACTTACTTTATAGCAATAGTTCATTTAAAGCATAGATTTTTTCGAGAGCGAGTCGTTTGATCGGTGGAAAATGCAAAATATCTATGCTTTGAACGAAAGATTACTATAAACCAAGTTGATACAACGGCCCTAAACCGATTGATATCCTTACGTGTTACTGAGTTAAACATGGTGGTCATGATTATTAGGTATGAGACACCGAATAAAACCGGCGCCACACTGCGCGGATCTTCCGCCGCGTCTCTTCTGTCGTGGAACATCGCTACATTTCTTTCCATACAATATGCGCTTATTAAACACACTACGCGGATGATCGGTCGATCTATTTGCTTTGCCGATTTGGCGCAACGGAAAAGATCTGCGTAATGTGGCGCCGGCCTAAAAGAATTATTATTGTTTGGTTTTTTTCCGAAAAATTGTATTTTTCTTTGATTTTGAAAAAACGCCATTTTGTGACGTTGTGTATTTTACGAATGTATATTTTGATAAATTTATTTGTACGTTAGTTTACATTTTTTGTTTTTTATCGTGTCGTATACTGCTTAATAACTAATTTAAGAAAAAACGAATTTGCAAAAAATTCCCTACAAATCAGATAATTTTTAGACTATCGGCAGTACCACAACGATTGGGACGCCCTCCTTTATTCTCCAGATGAGTTGGACGGACTATACGCGCGATCTGCAGTAACACATAGTTCCGCAAACTTCCGTTGCTATAGCTTATTTGAGTTTTTTGACGTCACCAGTGGCAGTCGGCTTTTGGCCGTGATACGTGGTGCATGTTGTTTGAACGCCCGAATCCTTCAATAAAATATGAAAAGAGCCGTTCAATTTATATTTGAATTTTATTTTGGGAGCAGTACTTGTTTGTGTTGAATGGTTAATTTAGATTAGGTATATTTGTAGATCGCTTCATTTTTCAATTAAAAAATGATATTGTTCCCGACGCAAATCGCCGGGTTGGGGAAGGACTTTGGCAGGGATCGGGAGGCATAATGGGCAATAAGGGAACGAAATTGATTTGTGGACTGTAATAATAATAAGGGATGAAAAGGAACAAGGCGAGATGCTTGACTCACGACCGAGAGTGACTCTTTCCTCCAGAATCCAAGATGAACTCTAGCGGTCGACGAATTCGACATTAATAACAATTCACTTCAATCCGATGACCACTCAAAAGCCGACACCGTTGCGATGGCTGCATGAAAAAATACATCCGAGAGATGGAGCTAGATGATCAGTTAGGTAAGGTGAAAAATAACACGTCACTCGTTGAGCAGTTGGTTTAAATTAATAAAGGTATAGGAGGAAAAAAGAAGGGAAAATTCGCGATAGTCAAATGCCGAACAAGAAAGAATGCCGAACAGATATATTGATTACTAATTTCATAAAATGCATCGCAACTGCCTCGGCTAGTAGAGCTGGTGATCTTAAATATAAAACATGAAGTTTTTTTTGGTTTAATACGAATGTTTCACTGGATTTCAAAGGGATAATAATATAAACCTGTCAATAATAACAGAAGCGTTCGGTTTCGTAAAATTTACCATTTTGAGCACTGGAAGTTTTAGAAGAAGCGTGTTGTGTCGTAACAAGTTTAATTTTAAATTCCTCCAAAATTGTCTGTGATATAGAGAGTAGGTATGTGAATATGCGACCCTCGTAGCCTAGTGGGCATGAAACTGGCTCACACACTGAGGGTCATGGGTTCGATTCCTGGTGAGGTCACAATTAATCTATGTGATCTACCCAAGCCTGGGTGTTTTGTGATGTGTTTCGTTTCTGAAATTGGGCCTCTTGGCCTGTTGAAGAGTAAAATTAAAAATAAATGATTCGTTTGTATGTTTTCAATCGAATTTCAACTTATTTCAGTTTTCGCGAACAAATAGATCCAGTAAGCACCGTCTTCGTAGTTTGTAATAGTTGATTGTTTGGTTCGTCTCATTTTGTATATCTTTCTGCGGTATTTTAAATCAGAGAAATAGCCAAAAACCTCACGGAGCCACGTCGGGAGAGTAGGGAACCTGACAAATCGGGGGAATGCTGTGTTTAGCCAAAAATGATGGAATGGAATGCAAAGAATAGGCGGATGTATTATCGTACGGGTGTATTAACCTAACCTAACCTAACCTAACTCATTAAAAGTAGTACCCCTGATAATGCACACTTCTTCCAGCGTTCCCGCCACTGTTGGAAACACTTCTGGAATAGTAATCAGTTGGGTCGTCGCATTCCACATAATGTCTTCTTTTCATTAAAATACGGTAACACGTTGCGGTATTTTTAACTAGAGGAATAGCCAAAAATCTAACGGAGCCATTCGGGGGAGTAGGAAGCTTGCCAAACGGGGGGAATGTTGGAATTAGTTGAAAATGCCTGAATTGAATGCGAAGATAGGGGTGTGCATGATCGTGATGGAGCTGCTCCATCGTCAGTAGCTTTGGCATGAATTTCGCGGATATTTTCCTCAATCTTAAATCCTAGGTCAAAATTCAAAGTACCGGCCCAAAGCTTACTTCCACGTCGTGCGCGAGTTCTCGCACTGTGATACGACGATCCTGCATGATCAAAGCCGCGCTTGGCCAATCACGTTGTTGTTTCGGCTTGTCGAGGGGCTACAGAGACGCAGTTTGCTGTCCATCTTGCATATTGTACCACTCTTTTATCTGTGAGATCCTCTAGCACCGTTCCCGAAAGCTTGATAGATCATGCGAATGGCTTCCACACTCTAGGAGGTGTTGCTTCCACTCGGTTTTCTGCCAAGCCTTTGACAAAATTTAATGAAATACTAGCTGTCATCCGTCAAAAATATCGGTATTTTTACATGGCGGTTACTAAAGAATATGTATTTATTTATAAAAAAAAGAAAAAACGGACGGACAGACGAACAGGCAGCGAAATTATTATAATTGGGATATCGCTTCAGTCGTTCCGTCATTTCATAGCAATTGACAAACCGATGGGCACTAACTACACTTGCTGCGGGCGTGAAAAAATTTATGCATGCGTATGAGTGTCCACTACACATGTCCACCAAAGGAAATCTCCCGCGCTTTAGCGCAATCATTTGTTTAGGCGGAAAAAAGTAAGGTTAAATTATATTTGAACATACTACGTAGGTACTACATGTTGGAAAAACATCGACTTTCTTGGAAAGGAAAACGAAATCTCCTGCGTTTCATTTAGACAGAAAAAAGTAAGGTTAGATTATATTTGAACATACTACGTAGGTACTACATGTTGGAAAAACATCGACTTTCGAGGGATTAGGACTAGGCCTACGATCGTATTCTTGTATAAGTGATTCGTCAAATAATAATTTACAATAATAATTATTCACAGCCTGCCCGTGTTGCTGGTGGATCCGCAAAGCCTCCGGAAGTGGCAGATGTACTGCAGGTCTTCTTCCTGCTGAGCGTTTTCCCTCCAGCGAGTAAACTGCAGGCGGCGCTCGTATAATTCAGCTGCCTTGATTTTGATTTACCTTTGTGAATATTTAATTAACGCAGATCTTGATTGACGTAGATTAATTTAGCTCCATATTTTGAACAGAATTTTCATCCTTGTATTAAAGTGAGGGACTCCGCCCCTGTGAGCGCATCGGAGCATGCAAAAACACTTTGCTTTTTTATTTGTTTTTTATTCTTAAAGTAGGTAAAGTATATTGAATTTTTAATCAAAAGTAATCCCCTGGTAGTTTCATACACAGGGTTATTTGAAAAACATTAATAATCTCGCCGGACTATATTCCTGCCTTGATTATGAGTCGAAAATGTTGAAGCTATTATCACCTAATATCAATAGTTATGGAGATATACGACATCAAAGTTTGCATTTTTTTTACAAAATTTCTATCTTATTTTTTGTAAAACGTTGGACTATCATTACAGTAACTTATATTAAATATCAAAAATTCATTCCCTTTAATACAAGTCAAATAAAATAATAAAAACCTTCGAATTCCAATTGGAAAACATTCCAATTGTGTGTTGATGTGTTGTGTGTCTTGATGATGTTGTGGTTAAGTATTGGTTTGCAATATCGAGTCGAAAGCAGGGTGTATCGTTGTCAATGTTGTGCTAAGTAAAACTTAAGAACATTTTTACTCCCTTTCTTTTAACTCGTAGCGTCTGCTTGCTTGCTTGTCTGACGAAAAAACTTTGGATCGATTTTTAACCCTTTTCCAGTGATCAAATCGAGCTGACACTTTGTAGGCAGACTCGTGGCGACGATAAAAATGATCCAACAAATTTTCGTTTTAAAAAAATTAATAATTATAGTATTATTTTGGATTTTTAGAAATTTTAATGGTTTTTTCAAATTGGAATCATTCTATATGAGTAATTAGCCCGACGCGTGTATAGACACGAAACCTGATTCAAAGCGAAAGGGAGTATTGTAAAAACTTGGTTTTTATGGGTTAGTTTTTTAACCAACCTCTTTGTGAAGGAAGTTTATTAAATGCATTATGATTAAGTGAATCTTTTATTCAGCACATTTTGTCAAAATGCTGAAAGATATGAAATTCGAAAACGGGGATATATTAATCAGTTTTGACTAATATTAGGTCCTTACATATGAAATTGGCGTTTTGCCGTACTGGCAAATTTGATCTCAAATATCTTCTCTTTGGTTAGGAATTCCAAATCCAAATTTATACAGCTATTTACTCATGTATTTGTGTTTTGAAAATTATAATTCATTTGTTTTTTCCTCAATTGTTTTTTTCTTTGCGTCACTCAGTTTACAAAATGAAAAACTTGAAATATCGCGTTATTTACGAGTACGACTTCCACCGTGGCACCAGTGCTGCAGAAACGGCTCGAAGGATTAATGATGTGTATGGCGACGGTGCCGCAAAAGAAAACACAGTGCGTTTTTGGTTCCAACGTTTTCGTTCTGGAAATTTCGACCTGCAGAACAAGCCCCGTGGACGGCCGGAGACCAAAGTTGATAATGAAGAATTGAAGGCTATTGTGGAAGCGGATCCATCGCAAACCACATCCGAGTTAGCTGCAGGCTGCGGTGTTAGTGATAAAACTGTTTTAATCCACTTGAAGCAAATTGGTAAGGTGAAAAAGCTTGAAAGGTGGGTACCTCACGAATTGAGTGAAGCAAATCAACAAACGCGCGTTGACTGCTGCGTTGCATTACTCAACCGGCACAATAATGAAGGGATTTTAAATCGAATCATTACCTGTGATGAAAAGTGGATCCTGTACGATAATCGGAAGCGCTCATCGCAATGGCTGAATCCTGCCGAACCAGCCAAACCATGCCCCAAGCGAAAATTGACTCCAAAAAAGTTACCTGTGAGCGTTTGGTGGACTAGTGCTGGTGTCGTTCACTACAGCTTTCTTAAATCTGGCCAGACGATTACGGCATATGTCTATTGTCAGCAACTGCAAACCATGATGGAAAAGCTAGCTGCTAAACAACCGAGGCTGGTTAATCGCTCTAGGGCACTGCTGCTTCATGATAACGCTAGACCACACACTGCACAACAGACGGCTACCAAATTAAAGGAGCTTCAATTGGAATGTCTAAGACATCCACCGTACTCTCCGGACCTTGCCCCAACAGATTACCATTTTTTTCGAAATTTGGATAACTTCTTGCAAAGGAAAAAATTCAACTCCGATGGGGCTGTCCAAACCGCCTTCAAAGATTTTATTGATTCCCGTCCGAATGGTTTTTTTAGTAAAGGGATCGATGAACTACCTATGAGATGGCAAAAGTGCATAGATAGCAATGGTACATACTTTGATTAAATAAATATATTATAATAAAAAAAATCGGCTTTATGTTCCTCCCATACTAAACGCCAATTTCATATGTAAGGACCTAATATATCCCGTTTTCGAATTTCTTCTTCACTAATGTGCCTTGGACTACGCCACGAGACTTTTAGAAGAAATCTTCGAAGAAGACATCTGTGCACATTTTGATAACTGCTTTACGAGTAGCCAGAAAGATCGTAGAAACACGGCAGAATATTTATTTTTTAATTATAGACGCCCTGATTTAGGCTTTAACATCAAATGAAAAACGAAGAAGTGTAGCTATCTAAGTACATAGGAATAACATGACAAAAAATGAAATAATGTTAATAATATATAAAGTCATAAATGTAAATACAAAACCATCTCAGAAACAACTCATTGGGATAATGCTGCCTTTGATTTTATACTCCTCATGTACGATAGTGTAGAATAACAATGAAAGTCTGTGGGCGCGTAGTAGAGGTCCGCCCGATCCGATAGCGGAGGCTCTTCTTCTTGTACGAGCTCAATACATTCGCTGTCTGAGACGATTCCACAAGATCATTGACGAAGCATTAACTGTGCTTGCAGTATATCCGCGCTCTCGGATATCCGCGTTCACAGTTTGTTAACCGCATTGTTCAACCTGACCTAGTAATATTATCATAACAAAAAATCATCTTCCTCTTTGCAAGACCAACTTTAAATATAAACTCTTTTATCCGCAAATCCATTAAATCGTTCAACTTAAAAATCACATTGATATTTTTAACAAGACCATTCGGGACATAAAACGAAAATTAATTTCACAACCGCGCCCAAACTAGTTCACTAAAATTATGTTCTCATCTACTCCCATCTTTTGTAGGTATCTTTACCCTAATCCTACCACCTCTCCTGAACTTACTTTGTAACCAAAAATTCTCTTTTTTTCTTCAAGTTTGTGTTTACTGGGGTATTATGCCATGTTGACGTGTTCGGCCCGAAAGGTCGTAACAACACGGCATAATACCCCAGTAAACACAAAATTGAAGATTCTGAGTGGCCGTGAAAACCTAAGAACATTCTTAAAAATTCTCTTATATGCTTATATATAAATTATTTATATCAGTACCATTAGCAATAGAAAGTTAATATTAAGATTAGCTGTTAATTTTTATAAACATAAATAAATATTACTTATTAATTTCTCTCACTTTTTAGAACCGTGTCAAGTTGTTGGCAGACAGAAAACACCAAATATCATAGACAATAATGATCACAAAACAAAGCCGCTAAGAGAGTTAGCAAGATGGCGCCTGGTAGGTGTTTCGCTACATTTTAAACATACATTTATACGATTTCAGATAGCGAGGCAGGTTGTCAACTCGTCATAATTAATCTTCATAAAGCGGCTTCGGGAAGCGACACTAAAATTCAGTTTCGAAACTGAAACCAGGTTTAATTTTATTCCGTTCCGCTCCAGGAAGATGTAATAAAAAGCGTCTTCAATTAGTGTAGTCCGTTGTAGCGAAAAATATCACTATATTTTGTTAAAATTAAACAAACACAAAATTACTGGATTTTCGTCCCCATGGGATAGTCATTAATCGAGTTATATTATAGACTAGCTGTCCTTACACGGCGTTACACGGGTTAAAGATTAAGTTTAAAATAAATTTGTGAGAGTAAACAAAGGTTCGATTCGAGTGGTATAGATTTGCATCAAAAATATATAAGCGGAGGGGAATACGAATACACACCCATATACACACATACATACATACATGTACACATATATATATACATACATAAACATATACATATACATACATATATACACACACATATACATATTGTATATTAAAATAATAATTTAATATTAAACAATTAAAATTGACCTGTACAATCTGTTCAAAGGTGTAGGAGAATCCTGCTTCGGAAAACCCCCTCAGACACATGGAATATATCAATATCCGAAGCGATCTTGTTCAGCATAGCTGTAGATTTTCCAACAGGCATAACCATCGGCAGGTCGGTCCTGTATATTGGAATGTGAAACAATCTATGCTGACGATGTCTAAGATAATTATCAGGAACATACAAACCAATGCTCTGCATAATTTCAGTATTGTCGATCATACCGCGCAACAATCGATAAAAATGTGTAATCAAATACACATTCCTTCTAGTCTCTAAACTATTGTAGCCGAGCATACCCTGGAGAAACTCGGTTGGGTAAAGCCAAGGATAATGTCCGTACTCTCTCATGTAGAGATATCTCAGAAACTTCTTTTGGACTTTCTCCACCATAAGAGAGTACTTGCTCTCATGTGGCCCCCAGATCATCGAGCCACTCTCGAGTCTACTCCGCACCAAGGAGTTGTAAAGAGTTTTCAGTACGCGGGTATTCTCGAAAACCCTGGCAGTACGCAGAACAAATCCTAACATTCTCAGAGCATTACCATTGATCGTCTCTATGTGATCGTGAAATGTCAGGCTGCTTACAAATTTAACACCTAGATCTTTAACATTCGATGTTCTTGTCAGATTTTGGTCGTTCATTTTGTAGCGAAAAAATAGAGTTTTTTGGGCCCTAGTGAAGGATGTAACCGAACACTTGGAAACATTAAACAAAAGTTTATTTCGTCTTCCCCATTCACATATATTTGATATATCTGTTTGGAGAAGATGAAAATCGTCCAAAGTTGACACCTTTAAGAAAAGCTTTAAGTCATCCGCAAATAACAGAAAGCGCGAGTTTAAAATTACATTTTTTATATTATTGATAAAAATCGAGAACAACAATGGACCCAGGTTAGATCCTTGCGGGATACCCGAGAAGGTATAGAAGCACTCTGACGCGAATAGACCGTAGGAGACGTATTGGTTCCTATTTTGGAGGTAGCTCGCCATAAATTTTAGCATACCACCCGAGAAACCAATCTCATACAACCTTAATATATAATAAGACATCATGGTTGACTGTATCAAAGGCTTTGGCGAAGTCATTATATGAACAGTCTACCTGATGTCCCGCATCCAGAGCTTCCGTGACGTAATTTGTGAAAATCATCAGATTGGTCTCAACCGAGCGGCCCTTCCTGAATCCATGTTGTTCATCAATTTATTATAAACGGCTCTACTCGGGAAGCGACGGTTTTACTTATTATGATTTCAAATACCTTAGCTGGTGCAGAGAGAACAGCTACAGGTCTATAATTTTCTACGGATAACTTAGAACCACTCTTGTGTATGGGAGTAACTTTTGACGTCTTCCATGTTTCCGGGAAGACCCCTGTATTTAAATAATGTCGAAATTTTCCGCCCGGAAGTTCTTCACAGTTTATAATAAAACTAGCCGTGCACCCGTGAAAAATCACGGGAAATGGTAATAACGATATGCCTTGCGCGACGGCGCGACACATGCCGCGCGCTGATTCCGTGTCACACTCTAATTATCTATAGGTTTTTATTACAGCAATTTACGGACTTTGAGACAGACAGACAACGAAATTATTATTACTAAATTATCAATTATTATTCATTACCCTTATATTACAATTTTTTAAATTTTTATTGTCTATACTTCGATTTTTGATTTGTTAGTATACCTATATGTTCTAAATCTCAAATCTTTAAAATATTTGAGAGAAATATGCTACAGATATCTATAGTCCTTACCATAACTTAGTATAGATAGATTTCGCAGCTGGTAATAATATATTTTTACTCCTTTCTTTTTAACTCGTAGCGTCTGCGGTTTATTGTCTGTCGGAAAAACTTTGGATCGATATTTGACCCTTTTCCCGTGATCTAATCGAGCTGAAACTTTGCAGGCAGACTAGTGACGACGATAACAATGATCTAATTTTCGTAATATATATATTATAGTATAATTTAGGATTTTTCGAAATTTTAATGTTTTTTTCAAATTGGAATCAATACAAATGAGTAATACAAATGAGACGCCTGCAGTAGGCACGAAAACTGATTCAATGAGAAAGGGAGTATAATAAAAACTTGGTTTTTATGGGTTAGTTTTTTATTTTTATTATTTTTAAAGTGGAATATTAAACAATATTCTTTATAATGTAAACATGATATTTTTCAGAATTATTTTAAACACGTACACTAGGAATCTTGCGGATGTCGGCAGACAGACTGCCAAAGCAGATATTCCAGGCAAGACCAGATAGCAGAAGGACCAAAGGGCTGTCCCAGGAGCTGGCGGAAACAGTTGGAAGCTGCTGCGAAGCGAGGTTGCAACTAAATTGGGCTGACGTAGATAGCGAAGCCCAAGATAGGAAAAGTTGGAACTTCCTATGCGGTGCAAGGACCCCGACCCAATAGGATAAGGGGTAGAAGAAGAAGAATAAGATGTACACTAAAATATTTTTAACGTTTTTTTTTATATATGTTTATTACATTGTAGATAGATGCCAAACTGCACAGCAGTTTTAAGTTTTTATAGACCAGTTTATATTTTTTACAATATTTCTATATGTGGATTAATTACTGAATTTTGTCCACAAAGGAATAATTATTATAGCTCGACCACAATCAAAAGACTATTCCCTAGCTTTGTCCGGTAAGAAGAAATCGAGGGAAAGTTACCTGACAAGCCAGTACTACAAGCCTCAATATGATATTCCAAATAAATATATATTTTTTAGTTTAAAAAAGGTTACTTACTAGAAAAACTTCTTTTGTGTTAATTTTTTTGCATCGTAACAACACACATATTTTTTGCGCACATTCTTTTGAATGCGGTCTAGCTATAATACACGTTTCTCATTTAAATAGCTTCGTATCTTTAAGACTTAGGGCCGGTTGTTTCAAGTTGGATTAAAGTAAGCGTTCTTTTAAAGCATAGATTTTTACATTCTCCACCAATCAGACGATCCGTTTTCGTAAAAATCTATGCTCTGATCGACCGCTTAATTTGATCGAACTCGAAACAACCGGGCCTTAGACAATTGTTCTTAATTAATAATTATCCCTTCGTGGATAAAATCCAGTAATTGTATTCTCAAAACACACATATTAAAAAAAGTTGTTTTAAATCTTTAATGTTGCAATATAATTTACAGTGTACTTTTAAAAAAACGGCGGAAAATTATCCATTTATTAGCCTAATAATGTCAAGTCACAAAAGGGACGCAACCTTTCATGTGAAAAATTAAACAATATTAAATATTTGCGCTGTGGCAAGACTGTCGTGTTGTGTGACGCATGGCGGCGGGGAATATTAAAATTCCGAAGTTTCTGCTCGGGATTAATATGATACGCGCGGCAAATAATGAGACGCTAGTTGGAATTCTACGGAAGCTTTGTGTCGGGGTACTTATTGAATTTGCGTGTTGCCATTAGCAGTAATACAGCATTCCGCGTGTGTGTCACAGTTCAAGTAGGGAATTGTTCGATTCGCCAAGTGTAAAATTGCGCGGTAAAGGCTGGCAGACTGAATGCTGAATGGCTGGAATACGAGTCGATTAAATTAGAGTAGAAAAATACAAAACAAGAAAAAAATGAGGTAAATGAAAAAATTAAAACATTAAATATCTATTTATTGCGCAAAGTCACGGGGAACGAATTTAAAGGGAGCAGTATTCTTCATTTTACACTAAATTTCTAGAATATTTCATATACTAATTTTCTAATTAATAATTCGCATTAATTATCACTCTTAAATAACTTGTCTCGTTTATACAGATGTATTTCTGCTGAACTTCTCGCTTGTCGGTAGGTACTTTCTTGATTTACTATCGCCGTGGCCACACTGCTAGTCGCATTGTACGTGGGCTTGTCAAACAATTCTGCAACACTGAATGTGCAGTTGCCGGTCGATCTCGGTCGATGCCGCTTTATCGATGTTTCCAGAGTTTATGAGAATAACCCAATCGATTCCAGATACGTATGGAGCATCCTAGAAGCTTATAGTACCTTCAAATTTTAGTGTAGAGTGCTGTGAAATCGTCGATTACGTGTGATTCTTTCTGATTCTACCATCCTGTGACAATATTATCAATGGGCTGGATCAACATTCATTTTAAAAGACAATACTCTGCGCGCGGTGTACATAACCGATACTACGCGTCAAATGTGTGTAGTGTGAAGCGATCCATATAACTTTTATCGCATCTCTTTCTCGCGTAGATATAAAAATCGACCCGTAGTGCGTCTATTTCTCTGAGTTCCTATTTCGCTGGTCTATTGTACTCCCTGAGCGAAATCCCTAGTTATATTACGGAATACCCGGGCGTTCTGAATTATTGTACGCTTTGAGGGTAACGCTTAAATCACCGACAGAGGCGCCACTTGGTCCCGCGCGCAATCAATTTATTGCAAGTAGGTGCTTTTGTTGAATTATTGTCTATGATGTTTTGGGCGCAATAAGTTTTTCACTTCGAGATTTCATTGTTCAGAGGAGCGGCGGCCAAGACGTTTCTTGCGACGGACACCTTTTGGCGTTTTCGCAAAGTTTGACATCATCTCTCGAGAATATTTATGTGTTGCTCAATGGATACTTGCGAGTTATTTTTTCGCAAAGGCGACGAATAGAATATAAAACTTAGTTTGTAGTGTTGTAAAATGTAATATAAAATTCATGCGTGTAGTCAATGTACGCGCGGCAGAAGTAATACTTCTACGAACAAAAGCTTACTTAAAAAACGATCGAAGAATTCGTGAATGTTATGTCATGTTGCATGTAAACAGATTCTGACAGCTGATAAGAATTCAATATGACGTCGTTATTGAGACGTTTTTCCTTTTCAAAAACGTGTGATTTTCAAAAACAGTCCAAGGGTCTACCCACTTTCATGTTTTATCACAGTTTCGAAGCAATACAACTTTGAAAGCCGCATTGAATGTCGAATGAATGAATGTGTTTTTTGTTTTGAAAACGAATAGATATTCAATCAGATGATTAGAAGAGAGAAGAATCTTAACAGTTTCAATCAATAAAATGTTAGAGCACAGTGTACGTATACATTGCGTTAAAAAGTAGGTACTATAAGAGAATATATAAAAGCTAAGAGACTATATTATAGCAATCAACAAACAATATTTAAGTAAAATAATGATAATAAATGAAGAAATTAGATACAAACAATATAAAAGTTACTGAGTTTTGATAGTAACACGGGAATAGGGGTGGGAGGGAAAGGGTGAGGTGGTAGGGGTCAGAGTGGAATCAGAGAGGAAGAATAAAAAAGATAAGATGTAGTTAGCGATTGGTCAATGTTGATTTAGTACAAATAATTTAAAGCATTATTTTAAATGCGGTAAGACCAATATCGAAGAGATCAAATTGAATAAATTATTATTGAAAGCTTTGCAAGCGCGATATAAAAATGTATTTTGTGTACGGGATGTTCTAATTCTCGGAACATGGAAGAGCACGTTCTGTCGGGTTCGTCTACAGGGAACATGAAAGTAGATTAAGTCCATGTACTGGAACAGTCGAGATATCCTCTCAGTTCATATCATAATGGTATTAGATTAGCACGTGCTCTTCGATGTTCCAGAGTTTTTATGTTGTGGAAACGTAATGCTTCGTGGTAAGAGTCAAAAGACACGTTAAATCTATATAGTGTTAAGGTGGCGAAAAAATTTCTTATGTATCTGCTCAAGTTTCGCGATGTATGTATTTTTCTGCGGGTTCCACACTTGAGATGCGTATTCCAGGTTGCTACGAACGAACGCATAGTACCGTAAAGTGGGTATAAATTGCACCAACAAAACATAAATGTTGCAAACAAAACTCAATTGGCATTATGTTATTTAGATATAATATATGAATTTTTAAATGTTAAGTATGGTATAGTGAACATTTTCAAAGTATTTTGGAAGTCTTGTCTGTGAGAGTATGTAAATTTTAATTTTTTTTTACTGCTGCAAAGTAACCTTATGTTCGGTAAAACTTTGCACCACAATTTTCAAACCATCAATTTTATACTAAAACACAGTTGTGGTGCATATTTAACACAAAAATATGTTTCTTTGATCCAGTTAAGGCCCAGTGCACGCTTTGAATAGAAGATACCTACTTTATTGAATCTTTCGGGTAATAGTTCAGGAAAAAAGTGAATTAAAATCATCCAAATTTTACATTTATTATTCTTACTACTTGCACTTTAAAATACAATTTAAAAACATTAAACACATAAAAAAGAATCGCCGCAAAATACTTAAAAATTCCACCTGTGACTAAGTTCTGGGATCGACGCTCTTGGATATAATTTTCGGTTCCCTGATGGCTCCTACGACGTGCTCCCATTTATATGGAAGCATGTATTCCTTTTTTTGGCCACTTCCACGACTTAAGGCTTCTTTGCATGGATTTAATAATAGGCACAATCTGTCCAGGAAAGAGTTCGTTTTCATAGAAAAAGACAACATATTCACAAACTTTTTCTGTAATGGTATAAAGTCACACCATGATGGTTCATTGATTTTTTGTGTTTCGGAAGATGTTGTTGGATTCTGGGTGCTTTCTGGAATTGGTGGAGATGAACGCAGCAATACTGGTACAATTGATGGTTCTGGGAAAGGCTTTTTCCAGCCGCTATTTTCTGCAATTTCTTTTTGCCCCTTATCGCAGTATTTACATTTGTCTTGAATCTCTTCTCTTCGAAAAAATATTGAAAACTGCGCTGCACTTCAGCTTCGTTAAATTCTTTATCCTTTATCTTCCTAAAGACGAAGTAATAAGGGCTCCATTTGCAAGGATAGATGCCACATTTCGAAAAACCTGACACGAAGTTAATCTTGCTTTTAAGTTTTAATTTATCATGCAACGTTTTCAGGAGTCCAGGGAAATGCTGTTTCTGTAAAGTCTTGGAACTTGACTGGTGGTCTCCATAGTCAGATAATATCTGGCGCCAGTATTCCTTTAGAGGATGAAAAAACGCCACATCCAGAGGTTGCGTAAGGTGGGTGCTATTTGGAGGGAGACATATAAAAGCAATGATATTTGTGAAGATATGTGGGAAGGTAAATTGTCTCCGATTATAACCTTTTCCCCCTTCTATCTTCTCATTGTTGGTAGAAGTAAAAATTCAAACCAATCAGAGAAAATTGCAGCATTGAACCATCCACTGTCGGAATTGTTGTACCTTGTACCAAGAGGTCCACCCTCTGTCCAAGTGCTCCAGAGTTTCCAGACTTGTAAACAACGTGGGGAGGCAGAAGATCACCAGTACCACTGCCGCTGGTCAGTGGGCGTCACACTGCTAGACAAAGTTAAAAATGAGCACATAAGAGGTAGCTCTAAAATGACCTCAATTAAAGACAAAACCAAAGAGAAACGTATACGATGGTATGGTCACGTCCAGAGACGCCCGGTAGACCATGTGATGAAGCTTGCCCTAAACTTGCCAACGACAAAACGCAAACGTGGACGACTCCCCGTCGCACGGTCGAAAAAGACCTCAAAGAAGATCAACTCCACGACAGCACAGCACAAAACCGTGCTCAATGGAGAAAGCGAACATGGAAGGCCGACCTACTAATAACTAATTTTGTAAAATGAATCAATGATTACTGTATTGTCATCAGGAATACGTCTCTCTGCCAAATTACAGAATGATTGTTCGTCAGAAAGCGGATAAAACATTGATTACGAGATTCCTCACTGGCGGAAAAGTGAACCTTTGCACAATATTACGTGTAACACATTTTTTAAATTCGAAATAAATTATGTACACAGTTCCTTCTCGGGAGAAATGGTTGTTGTACATCAGCCGGATTATTTTTACGAACAAGCGGTATAAAGTCGTGCTACGAGGATATAAAAATGGCATTTCTAAGATTGACGCGAGACACGGTTTTATATTCTTCCTTTTAGGGTTGTTTTGATCAGTCTAGATCGATGGTGGGGGCGGCAAAACTATTTGGAAAAATGGTCCCGGATGAATATTAAATCGGATAAGGTGTCACAACGTCATATTACATATTGGAAAATTAATGAATGTGTGACGCACGCCGCCAGATGGTGTTATATTTGGAATGTAAAGCCGGCCGCTTATTGGGTGATGCGCGCCTACCGCTGCCTTCTTGCTCACAGCCCAGGACGCGCCATCTTCTATGGCCGGCCGCATTTAGGGTTGCCAACCATACTCTGAAATAGAGTATTGTACTCTTTATCATGTAGGCGTACTCTATAATCTATAACACTAATAGAGGGCGCTAAAATACTCTTTTTTACACAACGTTTACTATGCTAGTGCCAGTCAGGCATATATATATATATATATATATTTTTTTTTTAATTTTTATAATTTTATTTTATTTTCATTTATTGGTTTTCTTACAGCTATATAATTAATCAATCTTGAAAAAAAAAAGTTAATGTACAGAGTCTTGGGCCAATTACAAGAAAACACATATATACTATAATATTACACCAGGATCGATTAAAAATAAGAAAAAACATGCCAAATAGTGAGTTTTTATGAGTGTGTGTATTTGTGTGTTTTTATATGTCCGTGTGTGTATGCGTTTTTATGTGTTCGTGTTTGTGTTCACATGTGTGGGAAGAAAAATGTCATCGCGCGAGTTTATACGTAAGGGATTTTGTAAACTGCTCATAACTTAAATTTAAAATATTGAGATCTGCAAAGGCAGTATCATAGGTATCTAGAATTCTGTTAATAATACAGTTTTTACCGTAGTTTGTTCTCCAATGATTTAAGTGGAAAAGGCGTGGTGCTCTTATTCGTTTCTGCGGGACATTAAAGTGTATCGAAAGAACGAATATATGATGCATACCTATAACCAAAAAAGTCGACTATTTACTTTTAATATGCTGGTATTCCGAAGTTGGGAATGCCTACTCCCCAAGTCACACTCGGACGTTTCTGAACGCAGTCACTAATGTCAATCTGTGATGTCAATGTCGCAAGTTGTTTTGAGGTTACGTTTATTTTGTCGCAAGAAAAAGTGAACTTAGAGTTAGAATGTTTCGAGTCGTACAATTCTTTTAAAAACAATGAAAAATGGTTATGTGCGGCAAAAGTAGCAAAAAATACCTTTTCAAAAAATTGAAATAAATGATACTCTTTTTTATAAGTCCGTACTCTTTCTTTACCTCCTTTGAAATCAGACGTACTCTATTTCAGACTATTTCTTCTAATGAAAGTTGGCAACCCTAGCCGCATTGTCCGCTCGGCCCTTAATTAACTATGGGACGACAGCTAGATCAGGAATAAAAGTAATATAATAGTTATGAAAAAAGGATACATTTTTGCCTTCTCCACCCATCAATACACTCGTTTTCTATGCTTTTTGCTTAACTATTACTCTAACTACTGGTCAAACTACCAGCCCTATGTAAAAGTGATTGACTTTTAAACTTAAACTTTAATATATCTTTCATAAATCATAAATATATTGTCACAATAATATAGAAACAGAAAGAATTATAAGTAATTGAAGATTTCTTAGTACTCTGCACATTTTACAGCACATTGGAAATTGCTAGAAGCATCTACGTCTTTTTATATTTATTTATTAATATTTTTTACTACTTTAAAGTTTTCGTTACATTAAATATTTGTAATCAATTCGAATTGCGTCGAAGGCAAGTTTCTTTTCTGAATGATATTAACATCAAAACTCAAATGTCACTTTTATAATAATACAAGCCGAAAGATGCTACTGACATATGCAATGTTCGATATAATAACTTTTTGAATGGTTAGATTGATTTTGTAAAATAAAGGAAAGATGATTGTTTTACCATTCGGAAAACGTCTTTCTGCGAATTTCAGGCTGATAGACAAATGGAGCTAAATAAAAGAGTGTAACAAAAAAGTATAGATATCAACACATACCACCAAAATATACAGAGGTGAACTAACGTAAATTTTTTGGTAAACCGCTGGTTCCAATACGTCTGACTTATTTAAAAAAATTATACTAGAAGATTGTAAATTTTGAAACAATTATGAACAGAGCACACTAAATACTCTTAAAAAGTTCAATATCTTTGTAAATAAGTCGCGCATTATTATAAAAAGACGTTTTTACATGAAGAGAACCCAGTTTGAAATGAAATTAAAAAACAGCGTCTGTTGTAAAACAGGGTTTTGTTTCCTAGGGAATTTAATTACGCAAGAATAGATGTTTTAACGATATTATAATATATGTGTTTTAAGCGAGGGGAACATAATTCTGCTGTGTCCCAATCCTCTCTTCTAAAAGCGGGGTTTGGTTAATCTCTATACAATTTTCTACTCTGTGGTTCAATTGGTTTCTACAGTGTTGGGAAATCCTCGATTATGTGCAGTTCTCATCGTTTTAAAATCTCGTGATTATATTTATTTTTGCACGCCATGAACGGCGAGACGAACTAACGCCTCTAGAAAAGTCTTCAGGAACCTCGCATTTAAGGTTTTTCCACAAAATCAAGGAAAATAATTCATTCACACTCTGGGCATGTTTCTAGACGGGAGGGAAAAAAACCTGAGGGAATAATCAGGATCAAGGAGCATGTAGATTGCCTTAGTTTGATGAAGATGATTAATTATCACCAATCCTGTTGTTGAGACATTAGCGATCTGGATCATGGGGCTTGCGAATTGCCTTAATTTTGTGAACATGATTAATTATCGTGTATCCTACTGTCCCTTAGTTAACTACAAATAATCTATATTACTTGAGATGTGCAAAAACAAAACGAAGTATTGTGTTTCTGCATTCAGTAAAAACGAAAGCTCTTTCAGTTGAAGGCTTTCATCACAAAAGGGCTGCCCATCTGAGGAACCACCCCCGCCATATCATTAGGCCTTAAAATATGTTTTTTTCAACAATGCTGAGCGAGATTTGAATAATACATCGTCGAAAATAAGATTGTTAATGCGTCCATCCCTTATTCGGGAAGATTTCGGGTACAATAACACCCAACAAATAACACGTTTAGGCCGAAACGGTCCCGGCAGCCAGGCAGGGGTAAAGGGGGATTAGGAATAGTTCCACCCTGGTGTGGACTAGGGATGGGCGTTGAATGGACGGACTAGTTGAAATCAACCGTTGACGTTGCATCGACGCGTCGACGGTTTACGTTCATCGCATGGACTAGTTGAATTCGTAGACGGTGGACGTTCGTTCGTTCTTCGTTTTCGAATTCGTATTCGAACTCGAATTCGTAGACACGGACGGACGCCGTGGTCGGTGGACGATTCGAGATTCAACGTAATGCAAAGCAATGAGCGAGAGCAAGACAAAACGTCTCCGTTTATTTTTCTCTCATCTCTCGCTGTCGACATGTAGACGTCATAGACGGCTCGACGGATAATTTCATTTCAACTCTAAAGTAAATGACCATAGAGAGCAGATCTGTGTACACGAACTATGACAGAGACTTGAAATTTGAATGCATGCGTAAGGCGAGATAGGCTTAATAAGCTATTATCTATTATTTTTTACTTGATTTGTGCGATGTGCACGTGCGACGTTTCGGTGAATTCTCAATTTTGCGCTGTATAAAATAAAACAATTCTGTTTAATTATTTTATTTTTATTGAACTAATATTTTACTGCTTACACCTGATATTGTTGTGTATACCTACTTCTTTCTTTATTATATATAGAAAGAAGTATATAAAACAATATGTAAAAGCCTATAATGTGCGTAAACAAATAAATAATAAAATATTTCTTTTTACATATACATACTTTTTATATTTTTTTATATATTAAACTATATTCCTACGAACTTCTTTAAATTTTAAAAATTAACGTAATAAAAATAGCCAACGGTTGAGCCATCGAGCAGAGTCGCGTCGGACCGTAGACAGTTGACCATCGTCCCGATGTTTAGATAGAACGTCCGCGACGTCCGCGTAACGAAGTTGACCGTCTCGTCGATGGACGGACGTGGACGGTCTCGTTTCGTCGACGGTAAATACGTCGACGACCCATCCCTAGTGTGGACGAAGATTCATGGTAGGGTTGTAGACGCATTAAAATCGATATAATTTAAAACACATTTTTGACGCGAGACAATACCATGACAGAAAATATTCGTTACATTAAAAGGTGACACCAGTTTGAAATTTTTATTTAAAATTATCTCGTAAATGTTAAGATAGTCTTCAATAGCGAGGACCCTTTTTTATTTTGTTAACGTAAACAAACCGCGTATGCCGTCGCCTGCAACGTAAATATATGAGAACAAAGGGTTCGAGCTACGGACACGGCGATGCTACACCAGTCGGGCCTCTGCCATACATCGGGCAGGCCTGTGCCGCGTTCTATTCATTTGTTCATCATTTATATTATTTACATTTTTTAACTTGCTCCCGGGGAATATCTCCGGGAAGAAATAAACACTAATTACCAATCGCTCTTTCATTCCAACGGCTTATAAACATTCCTTAGAAATAGTTTGAGTCATCACTCATTTAAAAAATGTCCGAGTTATGACAATTGAAGCTAGCACGGCAGAGGAATTTTTTAAATAGTTTGAAAATATGAGTAATTACTCCCCTTCTTTTAACTCGTAGCATCTGCTTGCTTGTCTGAAAAAAAAACTTTGGATCGATTTTTAATCCTCTTCCCGTGATCCAATCGAGCTGAAACTTTGCAAGCAGATTTGTTGCAACAATAAAAATGATTTAACAAATTTTTGTTAAAAAAATTTAATAATTATAGTATTATTTTGGATTTTTCGAAATTTTTTATTAATCAATTTTGTAGCGACGCCCGACTCGAGCTCAACGCGTAGGGTAAGCGCTTAACCTGTTTTAACTAAGAAATGAGAAAGGGAGTATAATAAAAACATGGTATTTATGGGTTAGTTTTTTATTTTTATACCTATATTCTTATTGTCTTTACGCGCCAAAGACACGGTTCAAATTTACAAACTTCGATAAATTCTTCGATTACTTTACAACGCTTACGACTTGTCATTTGTCACAACACTGCACGCAAATTAACCTCTCGGTCACAGCTACGGCACATCTGAGAGCGCCACACATGCTCCGGTCTGGTCATACGCGCAGACAAAAATAATCATTTTTGTAAAATTTCATAATTTCATAAAATTTCATAATTTCATAAAATTTCATAATTTCATAAAATTTCATAATTTCATAAAATTTCATAATTTCATAAAATTTCATAATTTCAATTCTTCTCCGGTTGACTGTACAGGTCTGGAAACCTACAGTCGAGCACCATACGCCTCGGCACGCCTGCACAGGTCGCCTTAACACCTAACACTTTATTTTATTTTAATTAAAGATACACATTTTGATTAATCGTTTCATTCTGTTATCATCTGTCTTCTCTTTTTCTATGGAGCCAATGGTAGTGCAAGTGAGAGAGAAATATATTTTTTCTTGCGAGTCATATGAAACCTCTCGCCGGTCATATCGTACATACATTTTATACAAACCACTGTTACGTCAAGTCCCCAATTAAGAAATATATCTACACCAATACATTACAATGTCTGTCTGTCTGTTCTCTGTACAAATCTACACCGTTTGTTCGATCTGACCCAAATTTTGCACACTTTTTCATTTTTAGGATCCGGCGGATAACATACGGCTAAATTTTCCCCACCCTCTCCTTTTATCCTCCTTTAGCCCTGATATATTTTCCATGCAAATCTTTACCGTTCGACCAATCCGAATCAAATTTTGTATACTTATATTTTAGGACCCGGTGGGATACTGTCATGATCGATTTATTTGTCTTTAATGTCTCAGGGGAGAGCGACTCTTTTTTCTCAGATTTCGCGGTTCATTACCATTTGTTCGTCGTCTGCCGTGAAATGAAACACAACAAGATTTGTTAAATACCATATATTATATTCGCAGGGGATGACATGAGGAAACATCGAAATGACATTTATAGAGAAAATATCGATGGAACGTGGAAATTATAGAATTTGACAGTTAAAGAATAGCTTGTTGGTCTTGTAGTTAGGACACTGGCCTCGTGATCCAAAGGTTGCGGGTTCGAACCTCACTCCAGACTAGCAAGTTAGTCCTATTTTCATAGCACAAGCGTTTAGCTTAGTTTGAAAATAGTAAGAATATTGATGTGACACGTATTCCGTGTTCGCTCTCTATTTAAAAATAAAAAAATAAAATAACCGGGACTGTTTGTGAAATTCAATCTACGGCAGTGCTACGATAAATGTACATGTATCGAGTACATGGAATAAAGCTACAGATACACATGCTTATTTAGTGGCACGTGAGCATTCGCAGTATCGGCCTTCTTTAGGCCTTGCTTATTAGTGGCATGTGTGTACGCACATTGCTAGTAATGAGCATGCCACTTAGTGGTATGCTCAAAAATCAACCGCCTGTTAATTTATAAGCGTTCCACTGTCATTCACCATAGAGAAGGGGTATCTTTGGAGCATGTGTGAACAGGCTTGCTTATTATGAGCATGCTGATGTCATTCGCGGGCTTCGCGGCTAGCAGTATCAATGCGATCTTCTCAGTCCGCGACAGATGAAACAAATATAGCGCGTTGGTTTCGTGACTTATTATAGGAATCACGAATGTCTGTGGAATACTCGGTCGAATACTGTGGAATACTGTGGAATACCGTTGTGTAAAAATAATATAGTGAGAAATAATGTTTATGAAACTTTATTAATAGGCATGAATGATTCAAATCTTACAATAAAAATTATATAAACTTAAATCAAAAATGTGCGGATGGAAACTCGGGAACTTTTTTGTTTTATTGGTTCACTTGAATTTTCTATTTCAGTTTGCAAAGTTTTCATTTTGAACAAGAGCGTCTCTATTCTATGACAAGAGCATGCCACTAATAAGCATGCCAGTAATGAGTAGTGTGTACAGTTGTTAGGGCTTGCTCATTAGCATGCCACTAAATAAGCATGTGTATCTGTACCTTAAGACAATGGTTTCATACGTAATCTAACTTGTGTTAAACCAACACCGATGTATAGATGGTATTGGTTAAACAGTTGAAATGATCATTTCTATACAGACTTTATATTCACTGATTCTACTTGGCCAAATACAATATATACAATAACGGTGAATTAATATCTCGCAGGTGAGATTTGTAGATTTCAACCTGTGGATATTCCTGGGGGCGGGATTATTTTAGAATAAACACATCTATCTTTATGTTAAGGTTAATACGTAAGTAGATAAAATATGACTAAGAGTTACTAAAAATCTACGCGTGCGAAGTGCGAAGCCGCCCGGGCACAGTTTTAAATAAAGAGATAAATTCTAGTGTTCATGATTTAAATAATTTTAGAGCAGTGTCAGAAAGTAGGTCCTTGCCCGAATATTTGAGACAAATTTGCAATTTTTTGTGTGCGCCTGTGTGACCCAAAATGTATGTAAAATTTAGCTCGATTGGGTGACGGGAAGTGTGTTAATTGACTTCGATGATTTTTCCACAAGACATACTTAATATAAAGGATTTAAACATTCACCTACCAGTTTAAGCAATTTAAAGCTACCAGCTTTAAATTGCTTAAACTCTCAAAATTTTTAATGAGTGACGACTCAAATTATTGTAAAACTCTACAAGATAAAACAATGTTTTTTTGAAAATTATGTGTATGTTCGCATGTGCATAATAATACAGTTCTATGAGGATGTGACGATACCTGTACTCTACAGTTGGGTACTTGTGCACCTGCAGTTAACAATATTACCAGTAATAACTTTGTGTCAGTATAATTTAAAATATTAGGTCCTTACATATGAAATTGGCGTTTTGCCGTACTGGCAAATTTGATCTCAAATATCTTCTCTTTGGTTAGGAATTCCAAATCCAAATTTATACAGCTATTTACTCATGTATTTGTGTTTTGAAAATTATAATTCATTTGTTTTTTCCTCAATTGTTTTTTTCTTTGCGTCACTCAGTTTACAAAATGAAAAACTTGAAATATCGCGTTATTTACGAGTACGAGTTCCACCGTGGCACCAGTGCTGCAGAAACGGCTCGAAGGATTAATGATGTGTATGGCGACGGTGCCGCAAAAGAAAACACAGTGCGTTTTTGGTTCCAACGTTTTCGTTCTGGAAATTTCGACCTGCAGAACAAGCCCCGTGGACGGCAGGAGACCAAAGTTGATAATGAAGAATTGAAGGCTATTGTGGAAGCGGGATCCATCGCAAACCACATCCGAGTTAGCTACAGGCTGCGGTGTTAGTGATAAAACTGTTTTAATCCACTTGAAGCAAATTGGTAAGGTGAAAAAGCTTGAAAGGTGGGTACCTCACGACTTGAGTGAAGCAAATCAACAAACGCGCGTTGACTGCTGCGTTGCATTACTCAACCGGCACAATAATGAAGGGATTTTAAATCGAATCATTACCTGTGATGAAAAGTGGATCCTGTACGACAATCGGAAGCGCTCATCGCAATGGCTGAACCCTGCCGAACCAGCCAAACCATGCCCCAAGCGAAAATTGACTCCAAAAAAGTTACTTGTGGGCGTTTGGTGGACTAGTGCTGGTTTCGTTCACTACAGCTTTCTTAAATCTGGCCAGACGATTACGGCAGATGTCTATTGTCAGCAACTGCAAACCATGATGGAAAAGCTAGCTGCTAAACAACCGAGGCTGGTTAATCGCTCTAGGCCACTGCTGCTTCATGATAACGCTAGACCACACACTGCACAACAGACTGCTACCAAATTAGAGGAGCTTCAATTGGAATGTCTAAGACATCCACCGTACTCTCCGGACCTTGCCCCAACAGATTACCATTTTTTTCGAAATTTGGATAACTTCTTGCAAAGGAAAAAATTCAACTCCGATGGGGCAGTCCAAACCGCCTTCAAAGATTTTATTGATTCCCGTCCGAATGGTTTTTTTAGTAAAGGGATCGATGAACCTATGAGATGGCAAAAGTGCATAGATAGCAATGGTACATACTTTGATTAAATAAATATATTATAATAAAAAAAAATCGGCTTTATGTTCCTCCCATACTAAACGCCAATTTCATATGTAAGGACCTAATATATACAACTTCCAAAAATTAGTAGACATGGTATTCTATCATGGGTGGAAATGGCGAACGTTACATTGTGTAAAGTGATCACTTAAGCCAGCCGCACGATAGGTCGTAAGCCAAAAGACTTATATACCTACTTTCTCATAAAAATACAGTTTCGTCTCTGTGAGACATCTATAATATACATTGTTTGATTAATGATGTCCCTGTGACAAAAATCCAGTTTTGTTCTGAAAAATTTGGACATAGGTACCTACTCAAAATATTCTTTACGTATATACATCTTTAATTTTTAATTTTTATAACTTAATTTATCGTTTCCTTGTGTATATCTTATTTACTTAATCTAATGTCTTACTTTAATATTTTAATATTTGTAACTTAAGATAATATTCTTTTGTCTATATATTACTTATTTAAAATAATGTCTTATACTAATGATTACATTAATAATAGATATGTACATACATATATGACAATGCCCCCCCACTTTTAATACGAGAATAAATTCTCATTTAAAAGTGAGTAAGCGTGTAATTAATGTGTATTAATAATTATGTTATATTGAATAGAGCCACTCTTAAGTTTGTACATTTACCAAATAAATTTAATAAAAAAATACATCTTATCGAACAGAAGACGTACAAATGGCCAAAAATGTTTAATTGTTAATAAACCGACGGCAAAAGGTTTATTTCGTTATCCTGGATTTTCTTTTTTCAATCTAATAAAAATGTATGTGCAGCCATGGCCTGTTGTTTTCCAAATAAAAGAATTGTTTCCATTGGGCTATTCATATCCACGCAACATGTCGCGAATTAAAAGCATTTCGATTTCGATTCTTTTTTAATCTCTGTTTTATCTGTCTGGGAGGAAATTGATTTTCATTCAGAGCCGATGACCGGACGTTGGATTGTCCCACCCTTCCGAGGCTCTGTGAAAAATGTAATAAAATCTATAGACGTTAAACAGGGTTGTGGATAAAAATAACTATAAAAATATCGTGTTGTCATGATATCGAAAAGAGGAAAAGAAAAGAGGAAAAGAAAAGAGGAAAACAAAGCGCCCTGAATGCAATTGTGGCCAGTAAAAATCTGTCAAAGGAAGCAAGACTAGCGGTACATAATGGAGTTCTAGTACCTGCTCTGATATATGGAAGTGAAGCCTGGAATAGGCAGAAAAGTTGACGAAGTGCGTTAAAAATGCGGTCGTAAAATCTTAGTACGATAGAGGAGAAAATGAACGAATAGGCATGATGACAGATTTTGAAATAGTCTTCTATCTATACTCTACAGTCTTCTATCTACAGTCCACACTCATTAGAGAATGAACACGCAGAAGCGGCTGACATTTTTGCTGATAATATAACTGTGTATAGGACAAAGTTGATACAATTCTTTACATCCCAACTAAATGGAAATGGATTATAAATTTTTCTTTTTCTTCTTACTGCTTAAATTTCTCTTTTTAATTTACACAAATCTATAAGATGTACTTGAATCTATTTAACTTTTATTAAGCCATTTAAATTTATACAAATCTATACTACGTACTTGTATCTTTTAACTGTATATCTGTCTTATGTTACTTTTTAAAATTTATATTTTTTATTTAAAGCCCATAAGGGCGTTAAATAAAAAAATTATTAAGCAATGTAGGTACACGTCTTATATTACCGAAAATACCATTATCAGTAATAAACTAAGTTTTAACGCAAAGAATTGCAATTTCATCTGCCTATTTTTAATTTCGCGCAAAAACGCCCGCAGATGTCATTTCGTCTACGTGACGTCAAGCATTGGTGAAATTTGCATTGTGGGTACAGAGGCGTGGCGTCATTCGCTCTGACCGGCGTTTCAGCTAAAATGGCGGATTGAACAATTTTGCACTTTTATTTTATTGAAAATCTTATTAATCTCAATGTGTACATTAAAACTGGATCATTTTTTTTCATCCTTTTACAATATTTTCTTCTCTAAAATCACTTATTCCTTAATTCTGTCATCATGCCCATTAAAAGTGAGTGTAATGCTGACTATAGCGTAATTGAATGAAAAAAACTAAACCATAAAACCAAGTTTTTATTATACTCCCTTTCTTTGTAAAATATAACAACAATTAAAGACGAATTAAAACATATTATATAACATAACACTAAACATACAGTAATGTAATATATTTCTAAAATGTCACATGTTTTGAGCTTTGATAAAACACTTCATGCTTTGAAGATTAAATTCTAAAAACATTTGTCAGTCAATTTAGATTTTCGAAATTCGTAGTGAAGTACCTATTATGCATATCGACGGAGTAATTCAAATTTAGATAATATTCCGCGACGTTATCGGGCCGCCGTTGCTAGTAATCAAACTTTGGTAATGATTCCAATTTGAAAAAAAGTAACCCATAAAAACCAAGTTTTTTATTATACTCCCTTTATAATTTACCAGTTGAAACATTTTTTTTTCGCTTAACCTACGCCTTGGGCTTCGGTCGGGCGACGCTACGAAAGGGAGTAATAAAAAATTTCCAAAAATCCAAAATTATACTATAATCAGGTTTCGCGTCTACCAGACGCGTTGAATAAGTTGAATGAAAAAACCATTCAAAATTTGAAAAATCCAAAAATATATTATTTTTTTAACGAAAATTTGATAGATCTTCTTGATCGTCGCCCCGAGTCTGCTTGCAATGTTTCAGCTCGATTGGATCACGGGAAAGAGGTTTAAAATGGATCCAAAGTTTTTTAATAATGGAGTTCTGGTACCGACACTAATGTATGGAAGTGAAGCCTGGAGCTGGCAGAGGAAGAACGAAAGTAGATTGAATGCAGTGGAGATGAGGTCCCTTAGACGTATGTGTGGTAAATCCATGTATGACAGAGTAAAGAATGAAGATATTAGGAATGAATGTAAAGCTGATCGTAGCATAATACATAGAATGAAAATAGGGTCGCTCAGGTGGTTTGGGCATGTTAAACGAATGAATGAGGAAAGAATGGTAAGAAAGATATATGATGCAAGTGTTGACGGCGCCAGAAAGAGAGGGCGACCACAAAAGACGTGGCATGACCAGATCAACCAGACACTGGAAGATGGTCCTGTGAGAAGCCTGAACAACCGTCGAGCTTGCATGCGAAGATGTATGAATGTAGACGAAGCGAAAGTTGTATGTCAGGACAGAAGAATATGGCGCTCTATCCTCTCTGCCTACCCCCACTGGGAAATGGCGTGATGGTAAGTCAGTTAGTTAGTTAGTTCAAAGTTTTTTCGTCACGCAAGAAGACAAGCAGACGTCACGAGTTAATACAAAGGGAGTAAAAAGGATTGCCGCGACAGTTTGGCAACGTAAGAGCGCGCGCGAGGCGACCGCTCCTGTTGCGCGCGGATCGGACCTCACAGAAGCGATACAAGGCTGCGAATCCGCCCTTACCCAGCCGAGCCGGGAGGGTTTTTGTTGGGCTGTATAATGAATGTCGAGCATAATTTATCTTTTCTGGGAAACACCGCGAACGCTCGCCGGAAATTTTCAACTCCTTTTCATTAAGATTAATTGTTTCTCGCGAAAATTTCCGTAGGAATGCACAGGAGATCCGGCGGGAGAGAGGGGTGAGTTGTAAGGGGCGGGAGACAGGGGGTTAGTTTCCCACCGTTTTATGATGAGAAAATAAACAATCATTTTGTTTAGCCGACGCGAAACAAAGGCGATTATGTACGTCATTGTGATTATTTCTACACCCAGTCTAATTGCCTGCCAATCACTAGTTGTTATTTTTAATTATATCGCGATAAAATTGTTCTTACGGAAACACCGGCCGTGACTGAGCGAAATTAATCGATGTGGAAAGATTTACCATGGACCATTTATTTCATTTTATAAATCATAACAAATAGAAATTTTACCACATCCCAACTCGCAGTAACAGACATTCACCTACTTTTCATCTCTCCTTTTGTAAGACCAACTCAAAACAAAACTCCTTTATGTACAGATCCACAAATTCATTTAACACAAACTATCACCACATTGACATTTTCAACGCAACAATAAGAAACATAAAACAAACAATATCTACACTACCGCACCCAAACTAATTTGTACATTATATCTTCCTTACTACTCCTGTCCCACATTCCCCTCCACCCTCTCCACTCGCCATTAAAGTAAGTTAAAGTAAATTTTTATATTCAGTGGAAAATTTGTAATTGGCATAATTGTAAAAACCATTATTTCATATTTTTAAGATTATCGTTTTGCTGTTAATTTTCCCCAAAACAAAATAAATAAAATAAATAAATAAATAGGTGATTATATTAATAACATACAGCATTATTCAATGGGAGCTGATGGTTAAAGTTAGTTAGTTATTCAAATAGTTATTATAAATTAGTTATTAAAATCATTACAAAAGTTTGATAACTACCAACGGCGGCCTGATAACGTCACGGAATATTTAAAACTAGCTGTTCGTACCCGGCGTTGCACGGGTTAAGGGTTAAGTTGAAAATAAAATTGTGGGGGGAAACAAAGGTTTGATTCGAACGGTATAGATTTGAATTACTCCGTCGGTAGGTATAATAGGTACTTCACTAAGGATTTCGAAAATTTATCATAATTGGTTCACAGATGACAGCACAGTTCGTTTTTTTGGGAAGAAATCAAATAATAAAGAGATATTTTTAGAGATTTTTGACATAGATATTTGTCTAGACGTGTTTCATTTTCAGTCAATCAATTATTTAATTACATGATGGTAAACTTAATTTACAAATAAAGGGAGCACAATAAAAACTTGGTTTTTATGGGTTAGTTTTTTAACAATTAATTTTAGTAAAATTATTGAAAAGAAACAATATTTACACGAAGAATTGTTTTCTAACTAAAATTATTATTAAAACACTAGCTGTACAGCCGTGAAAAATTACGGAACATAATTCAAGTATTATTTATGTATTAGCCCGTACCCGTAAAAATGACAGAACATTGGTCGCGTCTTTGATAAGCTCTAGTATATATTTATAGTATCTTTATGGCGTTCGTAGCAACATGCGTAAAGCGGCCGGTTCGGGTATACTGGGGGTTAAGCCCAATCTCCGGTCGTTCAATTTGTCTTTTTTTGCCGTGAATTCGAAAGAAATTACGGAGATTACACGAAGCTATGGAAGGATAGATAGACAGACAGGCGTACGGACAGACAGACAGACAGACAGACAGACAGATAACAAAATTATTATGTTTAATTTATACATAATAAAAAGCCTGTCAAGTGTCGAACTTAGGAAGCGTAAATGAATTATTCGCATCTAAGCTTACAAAGTTTAGTATATATAGTATATTTTTGACGGGTCATGGAGAAGCGGTGGTGGCTATGTCGGTTAGTTGCCACGTTGCCGCTCGCGCGTTCGATTTTCGAGTCTTTCTCCAGCCGTGTAATTTGGTTTTTTAGTTATAAATTACAGGATGCACGGACTTATAGATATGATAATGATTACGATTGTGGTATTTCCTACCACAGTATATAAACCACCAATCTAGGCTACACACATAGACGTGGCAAGAATACTGCGTAAGCAAATCGAGGCACAGCAGAGTCTACACGGGCCGTCTATACAGGTCACCGCACCGTCAGCAATACCTACACCCATACAGCTAGACTTTAGAATATAGTTCATTGTTCGCAAAACATATAAAAAGCAGCCAACGTCCCACACGGGCATGTCAGTCTCTCAGCGACCCGCGGCGTAGGCCTGAGGCTCTTGTCCATCGAGTATCTATCATTGTCTTTGTAATCGTGCTTATGTATAACTTGTAATTGTTTTATCGAGCGAATAAAATTATCAAGCATATCACGAATATGGAGATTTCTCGTGGCAGGACGGGTGGTGACCCTAAAAAGGAGCTTTTCCAGATAAATCATTAATATCATCATAACATCATCCTCAACCAAAAACCCCCAAACGATCATTTCATAAATGTTAAATTACCGCTCGTGATTGGCAGAATAAAACGTTAAATGGAAATTTCAGGGCTTAATAACTTATGATGGAAATGACATTGCGGGCTGAAAATTGTTGCGTTGAAATTCCAGACAGAACGAGCTGTGATGGTACCACAGCGCTAGTAGAGTGCGCCGTTTGAGAGTTTTTGCAGCTCCGCACAAACAGATTTTCCCATTTTATAATTAAGATAAATAGAAAATCATAATTTCACTTAGAATTTACCATTTCCGTTTAATAAAATTCATGGAATGTAAACCGCAAACGCAGGTCCGTAGTTTAAGGTGTTATTTCAACAGTTTACCAGGGCCAAACGAGGTCAAAAATACATGGTTGTTTTGTAAGAACTCGCAAATGAAGCTAAGGTCTGAAGGAAACTTGGCAACTGCAATAGAACAAACCTTTCGGGAAGAGGGAAGAAATAAATAATGAAGAATTTAAAATGAACGCCAGTTAGATAGGAAAGCTGCCGGACTGTAAATATAGAATTTGAAAATATCTAAAATTGCTTGAGTTTTTATTTTATTAGGGACTGCCACAATGGAGTCAAGCCAAGTGAAAATTTAGAAAAAATCTTTTTTTTAATTTCTAAAAGTTTTAATTTTCGAAAATATCATTTCTTAACCATCCTTTCCTCACTCATACGTTCCACATGACCAAACTATCTCAGGACTCCTTTCTTTATTCTATCTTCCACACTATAGCCTGCATTACATTCGATCCTAATTTGTTCATTACTCACTGTATCCACCAAAGATTTTCCACCCAAGCGTCTTAGTGACCGTAATTCTACCGCATTCAGTCTACTTTCATTCCTTCTTTGCTAATTACAGGCTTCTCTTCCATACATGAAGGTTGGTACTAGAACGCCAGATATTCCTGCTTCCTTTGACAGATTCTTATTGGCCATAATTGCATTTAGAGCACCATTTACTTTGTTACCCGCAGTCACTCTCCTTTCGATATCTTTCTCAGCCTTGCCGTCTCTACTAAACATACTTCCCAAATACACAAAAAGTAGGTAGCACTGTTTTCGCTAGCGGTTTTATCACTGGATAATGTCACGCTTGTAATATTCAAAATAAACTTAAACTACCGCGGCTCCTGGCTCCGCCCTTTTATACGAAATATGTTGGTTTTTCGAACATCCGAGATAATTCTATACATTTCTTTAATTTTTTTTTTTATGTTTTGTTTTTTAAAAAAAATAGAGATGTGGACACGGAATACGTGTCACATCAATATTCTTACTATTTTCAAACTAAGCTAAACGCTTGTGCTATGAAAATAGGACTAACTTGCTAGTCTGGAGTGAGGTTCGAACCCGCGACCTTCGAATCACGAGGCCAGTGTCCCAACCACAAGACCAACAAGCTACTATTATTAAGATACTATTAAAAATCAATGTTTTGTAACGAGATAATTATATATTGTCAGAGCCTTTCGAGGACAACACGATCGAACATTCTATAATATTTCGGGATGCCCCACAGCACTATGAAATTATCTACAACATTCGGGAGACGTCTGGTAGAGTTTGTATGCGATATTCACGCAAACAATACAAATGTGTAGAATTATCTCGGATGTTCGAAAAACCAACATATTTCATATAAAAGAGCGGAGCCATGAGCCGCGGCAGTTAATGTTAATTTGACGATTACCAGCGTGACATTATCCAATGAAAACCATTAGCGACCTACGTTTGTGTGATACCAGCGAACACAGATTTATTGAGGAGATATATCGGTCGAAGTATTTACGTGGAAAATCAAACATAATATTTCAGCAAGCGATAATAAAGTGTTTCGCAGACGAGTGATTAATTGCGAAACAGTGTGAATTAAATAAACGTATTTAAATTTAATTCGTGTCCAGTGACATTGAGAATTAATTAAAATAATTTCCAGTGTTTTCATTTGCCTCCCACAGAGATTAAAAAAATCAAAAAATAAATGTATACATGAAGTAAAATAAAAAAAATCAAGTTGAATAGTGATTTTTATTAATAAGTCTGAATAAAATGATTTAAAAAAAATTAATGGTCATAATGCATTGTGGTTGGGAGATATTGTGATGGGTAATTGGGAACAAGGCAAGCACTCACCTTTCTTCCTTCGATTTTTTATTTCTCCTCTTGCCTCTTCTATATCTCCAAACTTCTAGCGGCGAGGTGTTTCACGTTAATTTCAATGCAAAACACTCGCGTCAAGAATTAAATCTTTGATTCAATTTGCGGTAGTTCACAGCGGAAAATTATGCGGTCACTTTCTTTTCCGACATTTTTTCTATTGCGATTGCAGCTGTTTTTTCCGTCTTGTGGCGGCTTCGATTTTCAAAAGTGGAGCGGCTCTAGTACTTGCTTGCTTTCGGGAATGGGTAGGGACTGGGAGAGAGGGAATACCTTTTTCCTAGTTCACAAATTAATTTAATGGCGCTAACATGCCGCCCGGGATGAAGGCTTGCCTTCATTAACAAGTGATAGAAAGAAGAAAAAAAAATAAATAAGAATAATAATGAACTTA